>JAOBYF010486635.1:0-15819 GCA_025403605.1 Parazoanthus darwini
TAAAAAAGAACGATTGGCAATACAGTTGAGTGACAAAAAGTAGATAGTAAAGAAAACTAAACTATTATAAAGTAAAACGACAACCCAGTACCAGATTCAGAGTTGCACATCTGGTAGAACTAAAGGGACAATCAATACAAATACAATGCAATAGCTCAACTGGTTATTTTTGAAAACAGTCTTCAATGACAAATGATGGTTTTCGATACTTCCTACTTGGATCGTCAAACAGAGAATGAGCGGGCAGGATTTGCCACGCGTACCAGCAATATACTCCATATTGAAATGCCATGGGTGCAGCTAATACTATTACCACCTGTATAACGTGACCTCACCCTTTGGAAGATTTTATGATGGTCTCTAAAACTTTGAATGTATAGGACTGGTTTGAAGCAACGGCGCATTCATGGCATTTCACCATGATGTATATATTCACCCAGCAAACTGCCTACTTGTAAAGAAGTGGGGCGCGCAATGCCTGCCTTCTCTGCTCACTTGTGTAAAACAAGAAATTTGTTATTTTAGTCCATTCTTCCTGTCCCTATATCCTGTCCTTCCATTTTAAGTATGTCCTCTTTTGGATTCCGAAACATCTCTCAAAGAAGTCAAACAACTTAATGTATTTATATAAAATCCGATTAAATGTATGAGCCACAAGACAAAATTCTCATCTATGCCCTTGTGACCTCTAAACCGGACTTTTGTAACTCTCCTCTGTATGGTCTACCTAAATACTCAACAAAGAAACTTCAACACGTGCTGTCGTCCTTTAGGCTGCAGCTCGCCTCCTGACTTTTACTTCCAAGTTCGAACGCATAACGCCAATACGTTCTAAAATCCACAGGTTGCCTTTTGATCAGCAAATCTCCTTCACAATTATTCTGCTAATGAAATGAAAGCCCTTAATGAACAAGCATCACAAAAAATTGGTAACTTTTTAAAACCTTGCCACTTTGCCAGTACCACTCTTCGCTCCTCCGTTCAAACGCTTCCCTATAATCCTGACTCCAACCTTAAAACATACTGCGCTCGCTCATTTCAGACCCTGTAGAATTCTCGTTCTTTTCCAACAAAAAACAATAATTTTTTAATTTCCCTATCTCGATCCAAAAAGAGCTCTCATTTTGGTGATGAATAGTCCTAGTCCCTTACACATAAATTTCTTTAGAATATATTTGAAGCTTTTTCTATGCAACGTTTTTTCTACACACCAAAAGTGAGTCCTATAAATGAGCCTCATAAACTCTAAATACTTTCGAAATTCTAAAACGTGACAACTGAATTAAATTAAAGGGACAAAAAGTTCCAAATAATTTATATTTTCCACTCACAAGCATAAACTCAAGTGGCACAGCTCAACTTGTGCCAGGATACAATGCAGTATGTAACAAAACTGAGACAGATTGTTGAAATCTTCAACTCCCGGCACAGTCATTAGTTCCAGCTTTCGTAATTTGGTAAAAATAGCGGGGGAGGATGATATCAGTGGTTTCAGTGTTACCACAAATCATCTGAAAATATCTATTTCAAAAGACCTTAAATCGCAAGCTGTTTATTAATGAATGAATTATTAATTGTCAAGCTTGACGTTTTTATTTGCTTCGACTGAAGTTGTAGCTCCCAACTGGAATTGTTAATTAATACATCGTGAGTTGCCTGATAAAAGAATATCATTCGCATATCTGACGACTGAAGATGCACTTTGTATTTCTTTGGAGCTGTTTGACACAGAACGCTTTCTCTAAATGACAATTATTGATATTAAAGTAACCAAGATTACATAATCATTTATTAACTAAATATGTTAAGCAAATGTTACTTTTTAACGTTGCTGCAACTTGTTTTATTTTTTATTTTTGGCGCCACTGAATAATACAAAGAGTCTTCTTCACATGTCATGCAGTTTAGTGTCAGCTGTTCTTGATATCAACTGATCGGCTTTTTTGTTTCAAGTTTAATTGCGTTCCCAAGGTTACCAAACAAAGAGCTCAAAACGCTCTAGTTTAAGCATTGGAATAAATAAGTAAGAGAACCTCTACTTCTTATTTAAGTTACATTGTTGGCATACCAAAGAAAAACTGAGGAACATTACTAGAAATTGTTGGAACAAGCTTTAGTGCCACCTGAATTATTTCCGGAAAGTCTTCTGATAATGTATCAACTTGTTTTATTGTACACTAATGGGCAGCAAAAATAACTATGGTTATCGCGCTCAAACGCATATAATTTGTGTAAAACGCATTATATTTTAAAATAGGGTGTTTTTTGAGGTCTTGTAAAGTTGCTATATGACTAAAAACTGCAGTGAGTGAACAGGGGTTCCTAAATTGAAAACCTTCTGCATTACCAGAAGCCAACTTATGTAACATGCAATTACAGGCACTGGCGCAGTAGGCCGTTTGTAAGGTTCAGTGGCATAGAAAAATGGCCAAGAAAACTGGAAGCAATCATAATGTAAAAGCTAGCGCTATCATTTACTTGATCCTGAACTGTTTTAATGGTCTCCCGAAGATTTTGCTTTCTTCGTATGACGTGGCCTGTCATTGCCCTACTACTGATTCATAAAAGGATTAAATACGGTTAAGATATGAATTAGATCTTAGCTAATTAGTTTTGGGATCTCCTCTTGTGAAATTTAAGGTAATACCTACATCTGATAAGCTATAATTTTGCGATATTTCTTTTTAGGTTGGTTTACGAAAACATAAATAAGTGTTCTTTTTTGTCAATTTTTTACCACGAAACTTTGTAAATCTATTCTATTTATGTTCCTACTGTTTCGTCTGCAGGGGATTTGTTAATCTATGTACTGCGATGGCACCAATAGCAGTACTTTTCATCTTCTTTCCCTTACGTCCTCTTACAATGGGAAACACTTCTCGAACGTTTTCTTCGAACGCAAAATCACCTTTGAACTCTGAACGTGGTAGTCTATTCTCTATGTTTTCTTCAGACTTGGGAGAGGCGGCAATTTCAAAACTATCATTATGTAAAAATCCTCATTTATCGTCAACAGAAGGTAGCGGGATATCATTATCTTCTTCTTCTGCCCTTGAAGTGGAATTTTCCGTTCTGTTCTTTGTCGATACTTGGTTTGGTAAGTTGTTGCCTTCTTCGTTCATTCCCGATGGTACGAGAATGTGGAAAAGCAAGTGCATTAACTCCACGTCCTCGCTTGCATAATCAAGACCGATCAATTCCACTAGTTCTTGCATGCCACTGATTTTGTAACATACTTGCTCCACATTTTGCATTATTTGTCGCCGTGGTTTTCCTATCTCGTTGGCTTCATAAATGTTGCTCAAAACTGGATTATATTTCTTGCGATTTCGTTTTCGCGAGCGTTTTAACTGGACAAGTCCACTGTTTGTCGAAACACAAGGTGTATGTAACATTTCCGAAAAATCAAACTCCTTTTTTTGCTTGTGTATTTCAATGGACCTCTTTCGTTGCTCTAACATTGTTAGCTTGCTCCTTTCGTCGTAAAACTCTAATTGGACATTATTCTCGTCTGTTGTATGAAGGTAGTGTTCTGCCCGTGCAACTTCTTCTGCTACATTGCCATCACTTTCTTGGTCCTTTTCTTTTTTGTCAAAAACATCCTTAGAGCGAAAACCGAATAACTTTTTCAGCTTTTGCCTTGCAAACATTGCAAATTGCAGGTTATCCGCAATATTCGCGAGGTCCTGTTTTTGCTTGATTCTAGCTTCGTTCATGATCGCAAAAAACATATTTATGAACACAAATCCGACAAAAAGAATAAAAACAAAAATGTAAAGAGGTCCAATGATTCGATTGGCAGCAATCATCTCCTCGTGGTGCATATCACCTCCCAGGACTAGATGTAGCTCTGATATCAGGGCATGGTATACATTTGAATATACTTCAATTTGAGAGCCAAACACAAGAATACCAAGCTGAGCAAATGCAAGGCAAATCACCACAAACACGATTGCGAAGGATAATAAGTTCCAAGCTGACAATCTCATAGATCCTGAAAGGATGATAATATGGGGATTAAACCGCAGAAGTTTGAGGAATTTCACAGTCGTCAGGAACGTGAGGAGTCCAAACAAGGCGTCCTCCGTCTCGGATACCAATGTAATGTAGTCAAAACTAAAATCGTTGTAAGGATTTGCGTGTATCTCTTGAATGGTGTTACTTGTATATAACGCTTTGACAATGTACAGAACAGCAATAATGAGGCAAAGCAGTATGATTAGCCACTCGAGGATTTTCCATCTATTTTTGAAACAGCCACCACGGCTTCGATAGAGTTCCCAGCACTCGACAACAAGGTAAGCAAACACAAATAAGAGAAAAACGAGCTGACACAAAAGGAAGAACAAGTAGCCAGGGTTAGTTTCAGTTGTGTACAAGGGAATGGTATTAACTTTATGGAGTAAAAGTATTCCGCCAGTTGGAATCTTCTCGAAGAGAAAGTTGACAACACTTAATAAATCAGTGTTTCCATTAAACAATATGAGCTGAATAATTAAAGCTCTGCTGCGACGATCAATCCAGTTATTACTCTCCAAGGACTTGGTGACTTTAGCTCCAGAGTCGGAGGTGTATCCAAAATCCGCTACATATCCTCCTCCTTCGTAGGTAGTTGTCCTTCCCCAGAAAGACGTTGTACTAAGGACTGATGATGAATGATATCTCCAAGGCTTAGGACAGTTCTCAACTGTTATCTTGGAAGAGGTCGTTAGTTTTGTATCATTGTGGGTTGTAATTCTGTTCCAACCAATCGGGTTCAGGAGTGTTTTGTCCTCACTTGATGACGTGTAACTGCTGATGCAGCTTGGGATATAAGGGCGAAAGGTTGCAGCAATTTTACATGTTCCTGAGAAATAAAATGCGCAAGAATGAGTTTGAAACCGTTAATAACAATATCTACTAAGTGAGCTACATATATGCCAAGAGGTTAATAATTGAGGCAACTATAACTACCTAAAAATAAGTTTAAAACTTCTATGTTTAACTTTTGGGTGCCTACATTACAGTTTTAAGGTACTTCACGCAATTAGATATAAATATTGATTGTTATAATCTCTCTCCACTTTGGTTTGACTCATAAAAGTTCCATTCTTCATTCGTTTTAAGGGATTTTTCAATTAAACAAGACACTAGTTATTAAGTTAGTTCTGTTATGCACTGTACTTTTATGTTAGAAGTTTTTTATTTTGGTATGAAAGTAAGCATTTGGTGTCATTGATGACATTCTTACTATCCGTATCCTATCAATACAAATTGAGGCTACAGAGTTAGCTTATATTACTATTATTAGTGTTATTAAAAGAAACTAACAAAATCATGAAACGATTATTTTAGGTTAATTTCTGTGGTGGGATACATAGAATGACGTCATCTACCATACTACTCTCTACTGATTTTAAAGTTCCAACGATTGTCATTTACGAAGAACAATATTGCCATTTAAAGTTCCAAAAGGTACTTTCTATATGAGAAAAATGATGATGTCGTCACAAAACCATTGCTTTGCTTTCAAGCCACAACTGACTTAAGAAACACATGAAATAGATTTAGCATTTAAACAGCGAATTAATGAAAGTTTCTTATTCCAATGCAGCGAGTCTTTCGTTTTACTTGAAGGCCCTGTTAATTAATTAATTAATTAATTAATATTTTTGTTTATTTATTTATTGATTAATTAAAATGAAAAGACTAGTACACGTTCTCACCTTCTTTTACCCTTAGCTGACGTACACGTGGCATTCCCAAAAGCAGGGAATGTTTGTTAGAAAAGTAACCCGAGAACTCCGGATCTTGGCCGTTGTACCAGTTGTCTTGGTATATATTAGGAATGAGATCTTCCTGTATCCAACTCCACAGTTCTTTGGTGTCTTTCATCTAGCAAAATAATGATCACATAACGCAATTATCTTCATGATAGGGCTCTCACAAACACTTCTTACTATCATACCAAGCATAACTAACAACAGTGGTAGCCTGCGTAACAAGTTCTACTGTAAGAGGAGAAAGGAAACTAACTTGAATGTTTCTTTTGTTTTTATGAAGTCCTTACACATGGATTAATCGCCACTTGAGACTTAAGTACAATGTTTAATGAGGAGAATGTTACTGTACGTTTCAACACAAACTGCCAACAACCGGCAGCAATCTTCATTGAAATATGAGTACGTCCTCCGTTTTGCGAAACATACTAGATAACATAAAACATTCCATATAAATTTCCAAATGCTGAATAACATATAATACTTCAACTTTGTGAAACATACTAGATAACACATAGCAAACCTGATGGTTGAAGGATATCAATAGAAAGACTAGCGTGACGTTAAATTTAACAGCAAGGATATCTTTTAGAACTGTTCCCTTTGTGAACACTTGCAAAGGTAAATTAGATTTGTTCGTATTGCAAATTTTAATTTCTTCTAAGAGACACAATTTATTGCTTACTTTATAGTGGAAAGAACGTCTTTCAGAGCACTAAGTTCTTTACAATTCTGACAACGAAACATTTTGGAAATAAAGTAAAGTTAAGTGGTGCATTTATATTGCGCCTTTTTAATATGAACATGCTCAAAGACGCGTTACAATGATCAGTTCACCATCCGCGGACCGAAAGCATAATTCATGTAGGCGCTAGTGGCAGCAGCCTTAATGCGGTCCATGCATGGTGGTACTCATTTTGCCGACCTCGGAAGGATGGGAAGCTGACTGATCTTAAGCGGGAAAGAAAGTCAACCAAATGTTCAACCCTCGACCAGGCCGGGGATTGACCCCGGGAACTTAGGGTTTGGAGGCAGAGATCTTACCAATGCACCAACCCCTCCACCATAGAGGACACTTAGATAGGTTCCTTTAATAAACATTTGTAAGGATTGATAATACATTGATAAACGGAAACTAAAATCACCTGATCCGGAACTTCAATTCTGTCTATCACAGACTGAGTCATTCGATATCTGTGTTCGCTCCGATCACCATAACACACCACACATATCAGCAACATGAACACAACGTATAGCAGTAGCTCTCGCGCCGAATTAGAAAAAGCCTTTTCTTTAGTGGCAAGGTTACGTGCGTCTGCTTTTTCTTCTTCATTGGGTGGAATACATTTATCAGGATTTTTCCTAGAAGCACTGTCGTCCTCTCTTACGTAGGTCCGGCTTGATGAGGGAGAAACACGGCTTTGTCTCCTTCCCATTCTCTTGTTTCGGTGCCTACTTACAAGGAAGGACAGGAGTACTGCCAACAGAATGATCTTAATTGGCTGCATGACGAATAGATCTTGAATGAAAGATACCAGTAGCGATGTTAACCATTGGTCACTAATATCCTTTCCCCAGAACATGCTGTAAAAAATTGTGAAGACACCAGACAGTGCAATCACCACAAAGCAGAGAAAGTATACAAATATGAGACAGAATCTTTCTAGAACAAGTGTTGAATGTCGCTTGGATGGGAGCTTTGTGTAGCTAAACTTCCCTGGAACTTGATTAGTGTCAAAATCAACCTCGGAAGCTTCGCTTTGGGCATTCCACTGGCTTGCTTTTCGGAACAGCTGGACAATGAGAAGATTGATTGGAACAACAATAAGACTGCTTTGTATCCCCACGATAACTTGCCGCCAGCTGAATCGGAAAGGGCCTATCTGAATTGTCTTATCTGCCTTTCCTGACAGGTTGTAGAACATAGCGTTTGTTATCATTACCGCAAACAAAAATGAGAGGCAGCAGGTTGCCCGCTGAATCCTTGAAAAGCAACTGGCTGGTGGTTTGGCCACAACAGAAATCCAAAGATGATCATCTGTAATGCTCTTAGCAGAGCGGTTTTGAAAAGAACTTGAGAATGTTCCAGTATCTTTCGCTGACGAAACGACCAACGTTCGTTCGATGTTACCATCGTCATCAACTACAGAAAGCCATCGACCACAATTGAAAATATACTCGTGGTCAGTTCCCAGATCACGTACTGTAATCCTGTCAAGAAACCAAGAGGGGCTTAAGCCAGAGTTATCATGCCAAATGCGCATGTACAGTAGTGATCCTAATTGATCAGGAAGGGAAATTATGAACTTGTCAACATTTCCTCGGCTGAAGAAAACTCGACCCGGAACCATATTATTATCTATGACAATCTCGTGGCTAGTGGCTTTGCTGCCGTGCAGTAGAAACGCCACTCGGGCACTAGTACCGGAGTTACGCCACACTCCAGTTTCAACGGTAATTTCGTATTGGTGTACGCTTGTTACTTGATACTTGAGTGAAACTGCAGGGCCAGTCTAGGTAACAAAACATAAAGACTGTTAGTAAATTTTAACTGTAACCATCTCTTTACAGTCAACCTAAGTCATGTAAGGATAAATTTAGTTAAGCAATTTTTGTTGTAGTTTTCGATGTTAGAAACATCCAAACCATTGAACGGACGATTTGCATGGCGACGTCGTTTACTACCACTAACAAGGCTCACTTTCTTTTGTAAGGTAATCAGTGCCGATTGTTCTCGTACTCTTATGAGGGAAAGAAACTGAAAAAGAAAGAAAACTCGTAAAGCATTCTGGTACTAGTAGTAATTTGACGCTATCATGTAAATTTGGACTGTCTGCTGCAATAGGCCGGGAAAGCCTTGGTGTAAGAAAGTAGTAAAACTTTATTAAGTAAAGTTAGGTAAAGTTCCAGGATATATCTATATACGTTCTATCATTTCTTATCTTCACTGAAAGCAGTTAAAAATAAACTTGGATCAATGGAGATGTATGTAAAACGAACCGCCGATAGCTGCCCTCCCTAAACCTTAAAATAACGGTCCCAATCTTAGCCTTATATAAGGAAGGGGTAATCAACAGAAACTTCCATTGAATAAGGATGTTGTATCTTCACGCTGATTCCAACCTCACAGAACGTTTCCCGTATTCAAGCAGCACCCATCATTTTTTAAGAATTTTCCTTAAATCGATCAGATAACTCATTTCCAATTATTTCTTAATGGAGGAGAGGTTGTGTTTCCATGACAAAAAGGGTTTTTGAAAGTATAGTCTAGATCTGTTTTTTGATCATCTTTTGGAAAAATTTTACAATTTTTTGTGTATTTCTATTTTTACTCTTTAATAGCTGTTTATGTCCTCTTGGCTCATTTTTGTTACGTCATAAAATCGCGCATTACATTTTGACAAATCCAAAACTGCGGCTTTTTGACTGGACTGAGAAATTGTACATACCCTCCAAATTTCGTCGTGCTTCCCCAAATAGTATCTGAGCTTCAGGGTGAAAAAAAAAGTTTATTTTACAGACAATTACCTTTTTGGCATCATTTCTGTCGGCGCGACCTGCCAAAACAACTGCGATGAGATACAATCCAATAACAGCGCCCACTGCACCGATAACGGCATAGTTATTCGTCTCGTCCAATCTCGTGAACTGCACAAGCACCACATCAAAGTCAATTGGATTTGGAGCGACGAAAAAGTCTCCGCCAAATGACGAGAGATGGTTGCAAAAGCATTCCAGCGTGTTTTCTGAAGACTTGTTGCCAGCCTTTAGAAAAAAATATATCATTGCAGTATAATTAAAAATAAATTAAAATTGAGTTAACAACAATATGTTCTAATATAGAATATGATTACAGTAGTTCTAATCCCAAATACATTTTGCTTGATAGGTAAACTGGAAAATTTTCTAAGTATCTGTTTTGTCGGTCCTATCGGTATATTTTACATACACTTGTAATATTTTAACCCTTAAAAGGCCAGGGAGAAATTATAAACCATTTTTTTTGACAATATTTGCTCTAAATTCTTTATTATATTCGTTTTTAAAGGCTGTATTTCTATGTATTCTACTAAGTTAAACAAATTTGCTGCAATTTCGATAAAAAATAAAAAAATTGAAAAATCCAAGATAACGGCAACATAAACGGACATGTTATGAAATTTGATTGTTATTTTGTGAAGTAATTAGCTAACCCAGACCTGTCTACATGCCAAAGCTTGATCTTTAAAGTGTGATTAAAATTCGCTTCGCCTTTTAGGGTTAACATAGGATCTTTGCATCAACAAAAAATGTAATGAAAAGAGACATCATGTTATCTCCAGAGGAAATGAATGGTTACTGAATATTAATTAGATATTAATTACAACAATTACGGATTTTACAGATCTGCAGGTTACGTTTTTCTAACTTGTAGGTCGTTCTGTTATTTTTTCGAGCACCTGTCTACTCAAAAAAGCCAAAATGAGGCAAGGGATATGAACTTCAACCAATAACCAACACTTGTATGTTGCTTGGAAGTAAGGTGTTCACTCATGCGTGCGCTCCTCTCCAGCTGCAAAACAAAATAGCAGTTCCTCCCGCCACAACTCGACCGGAGCGGGAGAACTGAGCAACGCTGATCCATGACCAGGGCCATTCTGGCCAGGGCCAGTTTAAATAATGCGTTTGAAAACAGACTGTCGTATCGGCAAAACCCCTCAAATGGTAAGTGCTCTATAGTTTTAATGAAAGTTACTTTACAAATGGTCCATGCTTAGCGTGCGTCTAACGAGTTCTGGATGCACGCGGCAAAATTCGGTAGTTTTATTAGTAACTTCAAAATAAACTTTGTAATTTAGATTTTATATATAATATTGTAAGCTTAAGTTTTTGAGTTTTTAAGCAGGGCCCCTCTGGATACCAGTCTCGCAGCTGAATGGGCCATCCTGTGCAAAAAGGTTTACTACTTCTACGCGGGAAGTTGGGAGAGCACGAGAGAAGCGTTTGAGTGGTAGTACTAAAATAACATTTATTTTACCTTGCAGCCCTCTGAAGTCCACTTCTGTTCCTGTTTGTTCCAGTAAAGACAATTCGCTTGAGAAACGGAAATTGTAAAGTTTACGTCTGTCTGTTTGTTGTACGAGGGAATCATTGTCACATTTCTTGGTGGTGGAGTTGACGGTGGGTCTTTGATTTCTACACAGGACCCAGATCGTTTTTGGCGGTCATGATCTCCGCAAGACCGTTTACGACGAGAATTTGTCTTGCTAATTTGTTCCGAATTTTCCTTTGTGTACAATAAACCAATAACATACACTCCTGCCTTGTCGAAGACTTCGCCCGGTATGTTAATGTTGTAAGAATCAGTGGGACAGTTATAGCTTTTTGATATCTTCGTACAGCGTGATAGGTCGGGAACACGTGTGCTGTAGTGAAACTGGTCAGCAGTTGGTCGCACTCTGTACCGGACAAAGACTTGCACAGTCTCGGATTTTGATTGCACGTTGAGCTGAAGTGTTGAACCGGGAAATTTAACATCAACAGGCCTATACTGCATCTCGTTTGGCTTCACAAAGCTTTCAATGGGCTCAGCACTTTTCGAGGAACTTTTTCTTGCTATAGATATCTTAATGTCAGACTTCAGCTCTTTGATGCGGATGACATTACCTTTATCATCTTTAACCTCAAGACTAACAACATTGGATGTCACGTGACTACCGCTCACATCCCACGTGAATGGGTTAAATAATGAAGTTACCATCTGGGGGACAAAACAAGAACATTAACAAAAGTATTTTTGTGTTGCTACAAAGTTTCAAAAAAATCTGTAAACCGTTATAACTCTTCAAAATTTTAGTTCTCAAACCAGATAAGACCCTGAGTTCGACCTATTTTAACAACTGCATGGTTGGACGCTCTATTATTTCCGCAAAGATTTTATGATTCAAGATTTTACAGTTTCCGAAATTGTACTTCTTATGGGTTGGTAATTGCACAGTCTCGCATCTAAAGCTATCCCTGTAACTTATGCTAAGAAGATTTAGAAGGAACTCTGCGCTGATTTTCTTCTAAAGCTGTTTGCCCAGTTGTAATTGTGCTTTACACTTAAACACTTACGATGCCCTGCGACGCCAGTTTTCCTAATCCTCTACTCGTCTCTTTAAAACGCAACAAAAACTTGGGAATTTACTTGTCACATTGCCTTTCCTTCAAACCTAGATCCAGGAACGTTCAAACGAGCTTCTGTCAAATGTCCACACGTCGCTAGTCAATGAATTCTCACAACTAATCATCTTATTACAACTTATTACACTGGTACTGTGGGGAGTGTGGACCTTGATGGGGGTGATTTTTCATTGATTATAAAAGAGTCAAGAAAGAAACACATCACCACACCACTACACAAACCTGAAAGTCAACAAAAGCCGCGTTTGCACCTCCTTGTAACTCGTTCGCTTGAGGCAAAGTAAAGCTACTGTCTGCCTCTTTCAGTGTAGCTCCTCCAATATCAGTAGGTAGTTTTCTGTCGAGGTGAACTGATAACACGCTGGTGCGATAAACAGTTGGTTTCTCACCAGCAACTTTCACTTTAATGAGCGTATCAACAACTTTGTTGATTACTTTTAACACTTCCTTTGCAAGCTTCTTGCTCTGTTATAAAATAAAATTGCGCATTTTATGAATGAACAAAATGACTTCTAAGACTGCAAGAAGGAGTTTATTAATCACCGATATTTATAAAGAAAGACGTTTTGTCAGTCAACTGTAAGGAAGTTCTTTTGTCGGGAAAAACTTTGCCTGTTCACGATGCAAATGATGAGAATATGCAAATTTGTTGGAATCATACATTATTGCAGTGACTGTTGCCAAAATGTCCAGTGTTTTAAAAACAGTTTTGGGAATGTTTGAAAGCTTTGTTTCAGCCTCGGATAAACTAATATCGTATTTCCTCTGTTAATCCATAAGCCCGCTTTAAAAACTCTCCATTCCCATTTCTAAAAAGCATCCAGTCTGAGATACCAAAAGTCAAACAAAGCCCCATCTCTAATGACAATAGTTTTCTTTGTTAAAAACAGTACTGTTCATCAGTTTCAATACAGAAGTACACGTGTATGAGTGCAACGCTACAACATGCGTCTGTATACATTATAACGTCATTAGTCCTGAGTGTCTTTCGTCAGGTCGCAGTGTAAAATACCAAACTTATTTAAATGTATATATGTTAAATTTATTAGAAAATTATTTCACCTGTTAAGATTATGAATAAACTAGTTTAGAATTTCTAAAGATCGGCAAATTTATTGAGTTCCCAGCTTCTATTAAGCCCCCACCCCCTAATAACTCCCCGTACCCGAAAAGCAGCATGGGGCATAACAGAGCAAATACAGTAATTTCAGTATGCAAACCTGTTCTTTTGTTGTGTCATCGGTTTTGTCTCCTGTTGCCTGTGGTTTATCCGTCCCTTGCCGAGTGTTCTCCGTAGCATAAACGGCGGCCTTACTGGATGTTGCTTGTAATATATTGCTACAACCCCGCATCAGATTTTCCCCACCCTCCTCCACACTGGTGGACTTGTCCGTTAACGATTCCCTCTCCAAGACATTCTCAAGACTTTTTAGTTTGTTCACAGTGCTTTCCTGTAGTATCAACATAACGAATGATTTATTATTTGCCAAAACTATATCCAATGTATTGCGAGGAGTTAAAGAGACAGTTATCTGGTGTTATCTGGTACTGTGTTTAACCCAGTTCACACTGAGCGGGCAAAGCGCATTCGCCAACTTAAAAGATTTGCAACTTTCTGACTATAAAAAAGATAGTCTGTCCAAAGTTGAAAGGCTTAGAAAAGGACAAATTCACAGTCCTTGACGCCAGTACACTTTCTATGGCGTTATAATTGCAATACATACTTTTGTGTCAGATATAAAGCAATCGTTGTTCAAGTTATTTAAAATACTTAGTATATTTTATGTCTATATACCTGAGCCTGGGCGGACAAATCCTTCGAGTCCTCAGTGGCACTAGCGATGACGGAAGTCACTTGGGTGAGGGTCTGTAAGTTATCTACTTCCATTTTCTCAACCATTTCAATAATAGATTCCTTTACCTGAAAAACATGTTCCATTGAACCAATTAAGGCAAAATATCGTCTCTTGAACCTCTCGTTTGGAATCTCTTTCTTCCAAACATCAATGGAACACTGTCCCGAAACACAGGGTCGTGTCAAACAAACTACATTTTGTTATGATTAGTGATTTTCACGATTTTTTATTCTCCGATCGTCAAGCTGCGCGGTTTAGGTTTCGATAGGTCTGAGCATCACGATCGCACATTTGTTTGTTTGCTTACGATTTTCCCTTTTTGCGATTTGTGTTTGCTCTCGTTATCTAACGGGGGTTTCACTCTAATTGTTTAGTAGAATTTATTTAATTTATTTATTTATTTTATACTTGTAACTCATTTACTGTGCTGACTTTGTTCTGCCAACAACAATCTTTATTGATTTATGAAGCTGAAGCCATTTGTAGAATTGCACACATTTTAGGAGCCCTACTGATGGTCATTTGCTGTTATATTATTTTTTTATGAAGTACAGAAGTTCAATCTAATTCCGAATGTATTACTATTACAAAGACCTCGGAAAAACACTCGCCCCCAGACCACAAGACAGGACCGCTCGCCTTGTCGATCAAACGAAACACGGCTCGCAGGTTTATTAGAAGCTTGCGAGGTGTAAAAGATTCTCGATGGTCGAAAGAGCTAAACAAAAGCTGTCTGGTTTTTAAGATACTCATTTTCTTTAGACTCAAAACTGTTTCAAGTAAGGAAATTACTATAACTATAGCTAAGTTTAGTTGACCAAAATCGGTGGTCGTCAAAGTGTTTGCATTGTCTACTTGTGGTTGAGTATATATATCATTGTATTGTGCATGGAATTGGTTGCAGATGCACTAGCTTAGTAGGGGTTTTCGTGCCATTTTGTTGATTTTCCTAGAATCCTGTTAAATCTAATAAATTTATACTAGTGTATAATTAAAAAGATTCAAAACTACCGGCGAATGTAATTTCTTAAACTCGTCAATTGTTCTTGACGTTTCAAGCCAATCAGCGCACCACGTTTGGTCAGGTGGATTAGTCTTGAAGCTCGAAAGTGTTTGGACCAATTTTAAACCCAAGGAATAAGTATTTCTTAATCAACATATTCATGATGCACACTTATTCGAGAAGTTATTCAATAAACTGAAGGGGCGTTCCAAACATCTCGAAACAATAAAAACGTTCATGTTTTCCGGTGTTTGGAACACTCGCACTAAATTTTGAAATATAACTCAGAGACTTTTTAAAGCACACGAATGCAAGTTGTTTCCGTATTCAGCTCAAAACTGTGTGATTATCTTTTGTGAATCATATAAAAATTTGACAGCTATTCAAGCTTCGGTGGTACTTTTCTTCAAAAGACTTAATGATTTTTCAGAAATAAGTAGTTTTACAAAGATTTTTAAAAAGGTGTTTGAACATTTTCAAAGATTTTTCGACCGTTTAAAATAATTTTCAGGATATTCCTAAATTTTTCTGATCATTTTCCGAAGATTTGTTGAGCATTTCGTGCCTTTCGCTTGCCCACTTCTCACTTGAACCCTAATTTAAGTATCATATAAAATACTGACAACCAGTTACAGATTTACCTTATTCTAGCAACGTAATAATTGGTGTATAGTACTAGTCTACATATACGCAACTATTACCTCCTTTTGTTCTGTCTTTGTTGTCGTGTTTCCGGTTCGAATTGTACCCAACACCGCCAATGCGATCACCGTCGCTCCTTGGAAGTTTCCCGTTTGATACAAGGAAGCCATTTCGCTGTTTCTGCCGGTGACGAGACCAGTCAAGGTGTCATTCACATTACTCGTGTCCAGTTTGGGAGGGTGAACCTGTTAGTTATACAAGATTTCCAGTGAGTGTGTACCGTATTTACTCGATTAAGCCCCGCGGGGCTTATTTAATTTTCGTACTTTTTGGTGCGGGGCTTATTCGGGGGCGGGGCTTATTTGAGGCACGAGCTTTTGCACTCCAAATGAGG
>JAOBYF010487746.1:0-15817 GCA_025403605.1 Parazoanthus darwini
ATATAGATCAGGGATAGATAGATAGATAGATAGATAGATAGATATATAGATAGATAGATCAGTGATAGATAGATAGATAGATAGATAGATAGATAGATAGATAGATAGATAGATAGGTAGATAGATAAATAGATAGATAGATAGATAGATAGATAGATAATAATAATACAAAAATAACACACAAAGACAAATAATACGTGAAGACCAATATGCTGATAAAGGCAAACACCACAATCAAACAACAACCAGTTCCAAGGAAGCCTCTTTCCTGTCTCACGTTTCTCACTTAAGGCAAAGATAGCATGGTTTTTCCCCAGAAGTTTAGAAAGCGTTTGATAAAGTTTATTTTTTTCTAAGAATCAGTAAAATTTTCCTCCCATTCAATGTTTTTATTTTGAGGGCAATTTCAGCCTCAAAATGTTCTTATTTTGTTCTAATTTGTGGAATTTGCCACTTTAAAGGTCTACAAGATTACAGCACATCGCTGAATGGAAACTTTGTAGTTTAGCATTTAACAAATAAACAAGAATCTGAAACTACAGATATGCAAGTTGCAAAGCGTAAAGTATGTTACATATAGTACATGCACGGACAATGCGATTTTTTTACTAATTAGTTATTCTCAATAAATTTCGATTTCAGCCTCAGTTTGTTCTTAATTTGTTCTTATATTGGGCGATTTAAGCCTAAGTGTTCTTATTAAGTTTGTTCTTAAAAACGGAAGTGTCTATCGGAGTACGGACCGAAGGTCGTTGCCTGACCCGTTTGTAGTAATTTTGACTTGACCGATATCCAACAATATCCATGCACTCGTTGCCGCAATAACAGGCAACTCTGAAGTGTTTTGAGTATCGGAAATGAGAAACGACCAACGGATATAGACACATGAGCCTGAATGACGGTTAGGGAGAGTAAGGGTACGCTGATGAAGAGGAATGAATGTTTAAGCTCGGGTCTTCGGCCATCGATTTGTCCTCAGATTGTCAGCAGAGGGGGAACCAACCGTGCTGCACTTGAAATCTGGTTTGCAGGCATTTTCTTTGATTCTATTGGTACGAGTGTCGGAGCGCGAGTCGACTCGCTGTCCCTATCCTATTCACCGACATGCTCACCATAATTTGAGTCACATTTCATAAACCTTGCTCACGAATTTGCCTGCTGATGTTGTGCTTGTGTAGCAAATATGTATGATAAAGGTATTTATGTTCCCTTATTTGAGTTCTGTTTAGGCTACATCTTTGAAACAAAAATAAAAGCAACAAATGTATCCGTTTCACTTAAACAAACATAACAAAATTGAACTCAAACCAGTCGATTACTTATCTACCATTGACCAACAATGAGCTGCTTGGTACGTACCTTTTGACACCTCTAGTAGCTACCAAGAAGCTGTTACTGTGAAATACCTTTTCATGAGAAAGTTTGGGCGTAAAATAGGAGAATATAGCCTCTCCGAAATCGACTAAACATGAAATATTAATACCATTGTATGACGCTCCCTGGGTTGACCTACAAGTGTTGCTATACCAGCACCAGCGAAGCGATTACCGTCACTTACACATATAGCAGGGCGACTGTATTGTATCCCTTGTTATGTCCACAGACACCTGCCAGCACACTTTGTCATGAATAAGTTTTGACAATCATCGTCAGAGGTCGTTTGGGAGAATTAGTTTAGCAAATGAGTGTTCCGTTAGTGCTATGATATATGCACCTGTACTTGCGCCAGTGGCTGGTGTTTTTCGTGCGCTCTGATTGGCTACCCAAACTTGGTCGAATTTCTTAAGTTAGCACGTCGATAAAAGTGTGCGGCTCAAGTTAGTTCAATTTTCATTTCTTTTAGTTTTCTCCCCTTTGAAAACAAACTTCCACAGTTTTGAAAACTTCCTTACCTAAAACTGATCCCGTAGATCCCCAATTGAGCCTCTAAATCAACATTTATTCCTCTAAAACCACAATCAATAATCTTGACCAATTGCCAGGTGTCAGTCCGAGTCAATGCAAGTCAAAGCAAGGTCGTACTTTGTGTTCGAGTTGTGTTGACTTACAGTAACTTGCGAGTAAGGGACGGACGTTTGTTAATATCATCATAATCAACATCGTCACCACAAACATCGCCATCACTCCTCAATATCATGATGATCATCAAAATAACAATAGTAGTAACAAAAACAGTAGTAGTAGTAATATTAATAATAAGTATGATGATAATAATAGTAATAATAATAAAGATAATAATAATAGTGATAATAATAGCAACAATGACAATCGCCTTTGTGGTGGGAAGTGTAAGGTTTTTGTAAAAGAACCATATTGTGCCTCTCAAACTTTAAATTAAAAGAACGTATAGGAAAACTCAAAATTAAAAGTTACAACCAAGAAACGTTGTGCTGAGATCATTCTTCCACTTCCCACTCTCCCTGGAAATTCAGTGGTCAGCCCCTAAAAAAACCTTGGTTAAACTCTGCAAATGATCAAATTGAAACAACTCTGGCTTCTATATATTTGACAAGCAATACTTTCCTATATTGGACTAAAACTGACCTGCTGGTAAAAAGAAGACCGCACTTGTGTTTTTTAAACCGTGACTGACTGATTGTCAGCTAATTAAGAAAATGTGTTTATAGTCTTCTCGCCACACCTTTTTCTTTTAAACTAGAAACGTAAAGCTTAATTTTAAATGGATAGCTACAGCAATTTCTGAAATTTAAACAAATGAAAGTTGTTGAACGTTCTAAACATTACATGTTCCAGTTGACACTGACAAATGAAAACCATTCAAGTGAGTTAAATGAGGTGTAATGGTCAAGTGGGCAAAGACTCAGCTGAAAACAATTGAATTGGTTTCAAATAAAATGAGAACCAATAAAACACGAGCTGCAACAATGAAAGATCAGGTGTGTGTTCAGACTCCTGGTATCTCGATAAATGTATTTATTGCTGGAATATATCCACGTTGTGTCTGAAACTGATGAAGCTGGACTTGAGAATCAGAAACATAAAAATTTCAAAGGAGTTTTTCATACAGTTTTAACCGGGTTTGAGAAAGTAAGGTGACACATACAAGGTAACCATGTTTTAAATTAAACTGTGCGATTCTTCTGTTGTCTGTAAACTCAGCAGTAGAAGATTGTCCCAATTTTAAGAAGACGTTTGCTAACACATCAGTTACCGGTTGCTGGTGTTTTGTAGGCCGGATATGATCAAAACAAAGCCGACTGCTGTTGTTTGGCTTTGGTTTCTTATCGGTAAGTCACAACTTGTTTTCTTGTACGGTGTAGTGAATGTCTTATTACAAACCAAGCACACTTTTTTAAGATAAGAACCTCTGTTATAAGAACGCGTTGAGGCAGAAAATGGGGAAGACTTACGAACATCTTAAGAGCATAACTCGGGCTAAGTTTAGGTTAGAACATTTTTCTAAACGAGCAAAATCTGGTATCTGCATCGGTAGCTCTTCTCCTCTGGACTAGCAGAGGAGAAAAACTAACGTACGAACGTTTGTTTAGTAACTGTGATCACATAGTGGGTGGCTCCTCCTAAAATGGTCTGCAATTGGTCAAGAGTTTCATGGCGCCGAAACTAATTGTAGAATTGCACACATTTTAGGTATCCTACTGACGATCAGTTACTGATTTACCTTTTACTACAGCGACATATTTTATATTATAGTTGTCTGTTCAGTTTCAACTGGTAAATCCAAATCGTCCTAAGGTTAATTGCACTGACCCATTGCCAACAAAGAGCTGCTCTATTTCAATATGTCTTCTGTTGTAACAAAATGCTCTTTATTTAAAAGACATTCCCTGGTAACGTATACACCACATTGCAAAATGTAATTTAAGAACATTTTAAGAACGCCTTGATACTTAAATCGCCAAAAAATGTGTAAAACACACTAACAGCCCGTTACTTGTTAGTAGAACTCTCTTTTAATAGCCTCACAGTTCAACATGCGACACCAAAATGGCCGCCGCTAACAACAACAACAAAGTCTAGACCATGAGGTCTGCCAAATAAAGAGACTCGGTACCAGTCTCCAGAAATCACTACAAATGAAAACGACTCAGCCTCAGTTTAAAATTAGACGTTCTTACAAAAAGAGTTTAGAGGCTGTATTTCGTAGATATTTAGATTGGCTCTAACTAATTAAAAAGCTTTATTGCAACCGCTCTGAGGAAGAAAAGTTCCTTCTTTATTGGTCTAAACCTTTTATGCACACCACGGAAACATTTAAAGTCGCTTTATTAGTTTATTTCCGAAATGGATGCAGGTAACGATGGGCACCAGTTTTTAGGGGAATAAATCTTTAGTATATACCAAACCAGTGAAAACAAAGACGAAAAAGTTTGGAACAAATTAAAGCACTGCAGAACTGTATTCACAACTCGAGGCACGCATACATTCTCGCACGCAAACGTTAAGCTACGGTAATACTAGCAACGAAAAGGTGCAACTCGCATCGCAACAATACTGCAAAACGAGTTGAACAGAAAACAAAACTCTTTTGTTTAACTTCTCCCCGGCCCAGCCATTTTGTTTGTATTTGTACCTTGAATGAAATTTGAACCCCCTTGATGTGACCGACACTTTCAACCAATCAGGAACACTGGAAGTAAACTTGATGTACAACAAGTTTGTTATGGAGTGGTAAAACGTGCAGCATTTGGCAGTTTTGTCGCAAAAGGTAGAATGGACATCTACTTGCAGCAACACAAGTTAGCAACTTGGAAACACACGTTTTTGTTGCGAGACAGGTTTTGTGCGGGCCGGATGAAAAACACGCAGCATCGCTGTTCAACTCGCTTTGCAGCAATGTTGTACGTTTTTGTTGCTCGTATTACCGTAAATATGCACAACTTCAATTTCTCGAACGTTTTCTTTTTTATTTTGTAAGTTGTAAGCTTTGAAGTTGAAACAAGAAACTTATTATTGATAACACAGAAGTCATGGGGCAGGGAAGTAGAGAGGTGCAGTGGAATAATTAAATGCTTAAAAAATCACGCTGCGAAACGTTCGTTAAGGAAAAGCATAAAACAACTAGGAAAAAGGTAAAAGAGAGTTACAGTTAGAGGCATCTTTGTTCCCATAACCAGCTTGATGTTTTCAAAATGGCGTTCTGTTGGAGCAACAGCCATTTAATAAAACAACCAGAAGGCCCTGGGAACGACCGGGAGGGCCTGTGCGCAAACTCTTCTTGCAATCCCTCCTCACCTCTCCCCAGCGCAAACGGTTGGTGTGTTTAGAGGAAGGTCGGGAACATAAAGAAGCTCAAATTTTGTATTACTGAAAACGACATGGTGCGAGATAAGAAAGTACTTAGTAGCCTAGTGTTCAAATTATCTATCGAAGAAACATTTTTTGTGTCGCGCTAACCATGTTTCCTAAAACATCTTTCATAGGAGCACAAGGCGGATTGCTAGGTCAACGCGGTGAGAAGCACACTGTTAAACCCTTCAACTCCCGAAAGTGACAAATGATGGTTTAATAAATTCTCATCATCTGTGTCATATATAACTGTAATTACGTTTGGTGAATTTGGTACATCATTTTAGAGAATTTGGATGGGACGATCAACTGATTTATTCCCAAAACAAACAAATCTATTATATATTGATACTGTATGGATAAGAAATAAGTTTGATAAATTTGATGGGCGTGAAAGGGTTAACTATTTATGTATCATTTTACCTTCATAAATTATTGTCCATCACATAAATTAATTGTACAACATTACATACCGGTTGAACTGTTACATCTTTTCCCGAACGTTAATTGGGAGCATGACTGTAATGGGAAGCGGATTTCTCCATCAGAAGTGTACTGAATTCTCTGAAGAATAGTAGAATATTTAGATCAATGTAGGATTCTGGGCAACTACCCACCTATCCCTCCCTTGTTAGGGTTAGAAGCAAGATTGGGATTGAGTTTAACTTGGGGTTTAAGTTTAGCGGAGGGTGGGTGGGTCGTTGCAAGCACTGAAACCTACATTGAATATTCTTTAAGTTTGGTTAATTGCGATTTGCGCTGCGCGCCAGATTTCAGTTTTCGCAGTTTCGTTCAGGTCAGGGTATAACTTTTGTCGGGGATTCTCAGCGGAAGTAAATGGGGGTGTCAAGTGTCAAGCAATCTTAAGCTAAATCGTTTCCGGTTATAGGTCATCGAACCCAATCGAAGCTCTCGTGAGTAACCAAACTCGAAGCGAAATCAATCTTCTACTTTCTTCTTTCCTCTAGAGGTAGAGTTTAAATACTGTATCTCTAGACAAAACTATTTTTGATAAGTATTACATGTTTTTCTCAAAATGAGCCATTTCTGACAACGCCGGTACTAAACACAATCTCAAAACATCCATAATTAATATTTTGTACTCAGAGCCATTGTTGCATGTAGTATCAACTGAAGTAACAAACATAACCTCTAAATAAGTGCATCTTTTCAAAGTGTAAATGGAAATGTTTCTGCATTCTTACAATCGACTTGGAAGAAAAATAAGAAAAATTATACTCAAACTTATTTTAGGTAACCTAAATGTCATCAAAATTGCAAAATAAAAAAAAAACTTTTTAAAAATATTTAGGAAAAGGCGCAAAATTATTCCTGCGAGCAGAGATTTTTCATACAGTGGCAATATGAAAGATGTCTGCTCGCAGGGTACTTAAAATTTGGTGTTCTATGATCATTTTCCACTAAAACGTAAAACTCAAAAAAGGAGTAAACGATATGGGCGAAGCGTTCCCCCAGTCTAGGCAGGGTAAAAGTGGTTTAACACAATTGAAATATTATGTTAGTCAAGTGATGGGTAAGCGAACATGAATGTAGAAATTGTTACGTGCCACAGAACAAAGCCACGTTTCTTATGATTACTTTATGAAAAAACGTTCACCAACCTCTTAAAATCTAGATTTGCCTATTTCAGTCTGCAAAGACGATTACCGAGACTGCGGTACGTGGTTAAGATCTGGTATGTGTCAGCTGTCTGAGTACAGACAGTTCATCACTAATGGGTGCGCCAAGACGTGTGGTTTATGCACAGGTAGGCTGGTTTCTCGAATTGCTTTAGCTGAAAACTATAGCCGTGGTCTTCTTCTTCTTCTTCTTCTTCTTCTTCTTCCTCCTCCTCGTCCTGCTCCTCCTCCTATAAAGCGACTTCATCCATTTGCCGGCAGTGCTCGTAAAACTTGCCTATTCTGATCGTAAGTCTGTTCGCATACTGCTCAGTGAAAGCTTAAATTTAGTAGCTACCATTTTCTGGATATGTTCGGTTGTTGGATAAGTTGGTCTGCGACCAACAATATCATCTGCAGACTCCAAAGCTGTTATTTTTCAAATCCGATAATCCAGAACCCTTTTTGTGGTTTTCATTTTGGCAAACGACTTAAACATCTACAATAACACTTTACCGTCACTGAAACCAATTACGAAGAACCAATACATCGGCAGCCTTAATACAAGTTACAACCAAGGAGATCCTCCAACCTGGTAACGACCCAGATGCAGCAATTGCAGAAGTTAACATAACCTTTTCAATGTCATCCTGTTTTAAACCTTAGAGTTTTATTCTATTTTACAGACTGTGCCCCCAGTGCAGGGTTTTTCATTTGCTGTTACGAACATCCTAACGCTGTATTTAGTTATGACACATTTTAACTCAATTTTTGACGCTCATTGTAATTCACAATTATGTTTTTTTTTCTGTACTTGTGTATATTGTGGCCGGCCAAGTTAACGAAATAAAGCAAATGCTCTCTTCACTAGATGGAGTGTTAACCCCGCCTATACAGAGACTGCAAGACTTGGCTGGACCAGCACAACCTCAACAAGTGCTTCAACAACCAGGAAGATATTTTCCCCAATTACCTCAAGACTATTTCCTACAAACAAATGCAAAGCGTCCTCTTTTGCTACAAAAAGCTCTTCCGCCCGAAGGATATTCTTTGCAAACAAATACGAAGCACTTTCCTTCATCACAACAAGTTCTGCTACCTCCTAAAGGCTATTCTGTACAAAAGAACGCAAAGCGTCCTGTTTCACCACAAGTTCTTCTACCTCCTAAAGGCTATTCTCTTCAAACAAATGCAAAGCATATTAATTCATCTCAAGTTCCTCACATCCATAAAGGTTATCCTCTACAAACGAACGCAAAGCGTCCTGATTCGCCACAACAAGTTCTTCTACCTTCTGAAGGTTTTTCTATACAGAAAAACGCAAAGCACATTAACTCGCCGCAACTTCCTCGCATCCCTAAAGGTTATTCTCTGCCAACAAACGCACAGCGTCCTGTGTCGCCACAACAAGTTCTTCAACCTTTGAAAGGACATTCTCCACAGACAAATGCAAAACAACTTTATTCGCCAAAACAGAAACAAGCACTTCGGGAACGAAATGGCAGAAAGTTCAAACAAATTATGATGCGAATACAAAGGCTAAAGAACTTACCTTCAAAGTTTGCCTTCAGCGGACAAAGAATGGCCGACAACAATACTGCTAATTCAACAAGTAATACAACAAGCCCAGCGGAACAATCAAGTACGTTTTCTCAATCATTCAACCAACATAAAACGTTCCAGATTCCCTACTTAATTACTTACCTACTCATTTATTTATTATTTATTATTTATTTTGTACTTACGTAGTTACGTACGTATTTACTTACTTACCTACTCACTTACATACTAACGTACTTACTTACGTGTTTACTTACTTACTTACTTACTTACCTATTTACATAATTACTTGATTACATATTTAACATTAGTATGTATGTCACACACTCCACAATGTTTCCGAAGAATAAGTACACTGCTTTCGAATACTTGACGATTCCTGAGTGTTTCGTGCCGGATGAACTTGGCAGCATTCAGAGATCGGGAGTACAAAGGAAAGTGAGGGCATTAGACATTATAGATAGGTAGACAGAGAAGTAGATAAATAGGCCGGCTGAATCGCGTTGTTTGCAAAAAAAATACATGCAATAAAAATATTTAAGGTAAAAGTAAATATATATGTTATGTATGGAAATTTATATAGAAAAGAGAAAACTCTCAAAATATGGAATGTACAAAGACTAGAATATATTAAATGTGCTATTTGCAAGTCTGCACATGGTAGGGATAAAAGTGTTTCTATGGCGATTCGCGCGTGCGTTTCAGTGGAAGGTCGAAGGCTAACTTTGGCCATATGCCTAGGTGGCAGGGAACGGAAAAGACCCTGACTAGGACTGGAGGTAGTGTTTAAAAGTTTGACACAAAGAGAGTCTCGTCTGCTTTGCAAGCCAGATAAGTGATAATGCGCACGGTTTTCATCATTAGTATTAGAGGAAAAGATAAAATGGAGTGCCCTTTTCTGAACCATTTCAAAAGATTAATTTGATCATATAGACAAGGGCATTCTGCTAATATTTCGGCCTCTTAAATCCATTTGAGCCTACATCTGGAACCCTAAAGTTATATTTTTCGTATTTTCACAGAAAAATATTTTAAAATTTCAGAAAATTGTCAAAACCGTCTTGCAAAGTTTCTGTCAATGATTTTACAAAGGTTACCAAAGTATCGCGAGGATTTTCAAAGGTTTTTATGTTTTTTTCCCAAAACTTTCAAAAAAACAGCAAAAGTTTTCTAAATTTTTTCGACAGAATTCGAAGGTTTCCAAAGTTTTTACGAAACTTTTCCGAAGATTTTAAAAAATTTGTCGTTTTTGCCTGCGTTTTAAATGGAAAAAGATACACGACAGCTTGAAAAAATTCATTCAATTTATATTGTCTTTAGTACTTAAAAATAAAATTCATATATTCAAACCGCTCTGTATCTTATCACCTGTCTGTAATACGAAAACCATTTTATACAATGCCGATATTATTGAAACCGGCCTGAGAACTTAAACTTAAAACAATGAAATGATTCTCACATAATTGTAAGCTGTATTTGTAAGCAGTATTTACACAGGACCAGCCAATTTAGCATGGCTAGTTTTAAATGGAGTCCTGATATACAGCACAATTCTTGTACGGGAGGAGTTGACAGTCCACAACACCGGCATTAGCCTACTCCTACCGACAAGTGTGTGGGTTCTTTTAAGTTCCCCGATAGAACGATAGTACGTCGAGAGGCTAGACCAACGGCTTCACGTCCCTGTCCACGTACGGTGTGGCGAAAGAAGGTTGCTCAAAGTTCAACCCCCGACCAGGCCGGGGACTGAACCCAGGGCTCTTCTGGTTGGCTGTCAGAGATCTTACCAACTGTGCCAACCACGCTCACATGTTTACCTTGAACGCTTAACGTTTGCCCAACAAAATCTTTTTTTTCTTATTTCTCAACAGATTGCACCGATATTTTCCTGAAGTGTGACAAGTGGAAAGCAGAAAATCTTTGCCAAGGCTTGGAATTAAAAGAATACTTAAGATATGGATGCGCCAAAACCTGTAGATTTTGTAGTAAGTATTGATAATAGTTATTGTGATAAACTTTAAAAGCGTTGATAGTGATGCATAGTGGTTGATGGATATTGAAGGGTAATGCAGATACAGTGAAGATCGCGACACATGGTTATGAAAGATCATGATAACTGACATCTTCAATGTACTACTCTTCGCAGACTGTCGCGACACGTGTAATGAGACCCCTTTCTGTACTTTAGGATAGTCTTTAACTTAATTTAGTTTTTTATGGTAGAAATCTGCAATTACACTTATTAATCTCTCCGGTAATGTACCGTAACCCAAAACTGGGTTGTAGGACAGCGCTTGAATTGACCTTGCTTTGTTTTGAGCTTTGCATGGTGTGACGCTTGTAACATGACAAGACACTTACAAGTAGCCCTACATTACACTTCACATTTTTATTGTTTGTAGCGTGCGAACCTTGCTGTCAGCTTTAAGACAACGCTTGATTTAATTTTGCATGGCGTGACATCTGCAAGTAACCTTACGTTACACTTCACAGACTGTCGTGACACTTACCGTGAGTCACCCTACTGCGCTGACTGGAAAGAAAAAGGATTTTGTACCACTTACCCAAACCAGATGGACAACTACTGTCCCAAGACGTGCCTACTGTGTGGTAATACTTTGTCACTAAGGAAGCTATTTCAACAACAGAACAACTTTTTAAAACCTTGACACTTGAAGCACAAAAGGTAACGGAGTACCCAAAGAGATCGTCGGAGTTTTGAGCTTTGATTGAGTCAAAAAAAGGTTTGAATTAGTTTTTAAAATGAATTTGCCGTATAGAGATGCTCTCCATGATTGGCGTGCAAATTGGTCTTGGGTTTTCGTTTTGCGAGTGCGCTTTGAGCGTTTCAAGGGTCAACCGTTTTAAAACAGACGTATACCTGACATGCTTTAACGGCGCGAGGTAATATCGCCACGTATCTCTAGATCTCTTGCTGTTATGCTTTTCTGAGTTGATTGGTAATTTGGATGAATTTGTGCCGATGATTTGCTTGTTGTGCAGAAGGACAACGTAATGCTTTACTAAATAAGTGATGTGATTCCGTAACGCAACTTACCAGCTTGTAGATGCAATTTCAATGATTATGGAAACGCGCTACAACTACTGTTGCTGTAATGGCAATGAGAAAAGCTATGGTAAAAGTAAAGTTATATTTTACAGTGATGTTGTTGTTATAATAGCACTAACTTTAACGCCGCTAACCACGATGATGTTAGTTACAACATACATGGTCGCGACACTGTGACAATTCAAGGAAGTGATCTAAAAATCCTAAGCAGTTACGAGATTGTATTTGAAAATTATGGACGCGACGTTCGAAAAAAGTTCGGAAAAATATGTTAATCAGATTTTTCATTCTATACAGCAAGTAACTTTTGAAAAAAAAAATTCTTGATGATGGCAACAGTGATGGTGACGGTGATGGCGGTAGTTATAGTGCCTAGACTTGCTCAAACCAACCGAAAAAGTTCTTTGTGTTTTATGTCGGTGTCAACAGTAACAAAAATATTGAATTATACATGTTAAACATCGCTATAGTTCCGTTTTGCTTTTCTATTTCGGCGTTTCTAGGAGACTCCATTGCTCCGCCTATTGGTGGGAAGACGGTAAAACCGGGCTCATCAATGGCCCTCGCCGGCGCAGTCCAGCGTGGCACTGCAGTAATTGCTGGCGGCATGGCCCACTCTGGAACTGCAGTAATTGGCGGAACTGAGAAACCTGTGGAACAAAACCCAATTGAAGGTGACCCTCAGAACTCGTCTCTCGAAGGCACACAAGTCCTTAAGGGCGGCCAAAATCAACAACAACCTGGGACCATAATAATACGGGATTCAACCAAAGCAGATCCCGCTAAAGCCAACGGATACCTTTTACCAAGTTTGGATCTCTCCAGAAAGAAGGAAGAGCCTTCAATTTGGCAAGGAGCCTCACCCTATTTGTATAAGTTCAAACGAGACGACACCGACGACTTTGTTTTAGACGATGGGTTTAATGATGGAAATGTGCCACTTAATTTCCAGAACTTCCAAGAAAAAGGAGATTCTAATTTTGTTAGTAAAGATCCTGCTTCCAACGCGAGCTATGTTCAGCCGGTTGAGGAGGAAGTGAACCATGAGGACGGTTTCAGCGAATTGGGTATACTGGGAAAACCAACTGCGCAGGTTTCAGAGGACGACAACAGCAAAAAGGTACACGGCAAGTCATAACAGGTCTCTAGGGACAAAAGTAATTGGGATACCTGCTGCGCAATTCTTAATTCTACCTTTTTGTAGTTTAAAATTGTAAATAATTTGTCATTATACCTCAGGTACGAAGAAGCCACTGCTGTAAAGCTTGATTTAACGTTTGGTTGTCTTATTCTTATAGTAAGTTTGTCAATAATGAAAGAAAGGGAGACTAACAATGTCTAAAAGAATACAATCTTCTTACATTTCTTGTGGTCCCTGGTTGTATTTGAAGTAAATGCTGCATTTTATTGCATTACATCGTATTGCATTGCATAGCATTGCATTCTGCGTCATGTCTTGTTAATAACGTTGTAATATATTGTAGTTTGTGTAATGGCATGGATGATATGTTGAGTTATTTTATGCTATAGACGTTATGTTATGATAATAACAATGATAATAATAATGATAAAAATAATATTTATGAATTGTTATGTTATGATAATATGTTGTGTTGTTCTGTGCTATGTTGTTATGTTGACGTGTTGTGTTGGGTTCTTTGTGGTATGGTATGATATGTTGGATAACTTATTACAGTTAAACCAACCGAAAATAAAACACCTTACAAACAAAAGAAAAACCAACCATTAACTGTTATGATATGTCAACCCACTGATTATTTACTTTTTGCTATATGAACTTGTTTTGTAGGTTGATTATGGTGATACGACATTTCTAACTCCAGCAAGGAAACCTCCGGGGTTGGGAAACAGGTCTGATTATTACACCGAGAATTATTCCAAGGACCCGGATGTAGCGGCTTCCCAACAGATGGAAGAGATGGAAAAAATGGCGAACACGGGTGAGAAATTTGTTTACAGCCGAAGCTTCTTTCATTACAACGGAAAACCTCATCCTAAACTTTTAAGAACCAAAGATGACAAAGCAGCCAAATACCATAGCCGCTTACACCATCGCAAGAAAAACAGAAAAGTTTCCGATAAACAATAAATTGAATGGCCATGACAAAATTCAATTGTATCTCAAGAGCGAGTACAGTTTGAGGATACATAATTTATACCAAGGCCCATATGATTATAAGGTGCGGTAAAAACTTTAATGAGACAGAAGTTCTAATTTCATCGCCACGAGTATCACTGATATCGTGCACGTTACAAGCCACGTCATGGGTATTACCCCTTCTGTCTAAATTTAGACGGATTGGTTGGACCCATGTCAGAAGATCTTCTCCACCTTCCGCCGGTTTATTATCAAGATTCAGTCATGCATGCAATGTTTCTTATGAAAGTCATATGTTGGCTGTTTGCAGCGAATTGAGCTGTTGGTGAAAAGGTAGCTCATGGTGACCTCTGAGTTACAGGTCACAGGTCCGAGACTCGTCGTGTTCGCTTTTCTTTATTCAATTATTGTTGATTTTTTCCTAAGTATGAGTATCAGTTCTTAGCTGTCCTCCATGTTGAACCTAAAGTCGTGCGAATTTAGAAAATTCCAATACACACTACGATAGTTCTAATTGGTTGAACCTTGATAATGGACCGGCGGAAGGTAGAGAAGATCTTCTGACATGGGTTCTAGCCATCGGTCTAAATTTAGACAGAATGGGTAATACCCATTTAGACAAGGATAAGTGGGTGTACAAGCTGCAGAAAGCTTTTTGTAGAAGACAGTACCATGAGCGAGATAAGAAAACATCCACGGACTAATACTTCCAATAATGAATTCATGCGCGATACAATTATCATGTAATTAAACCCAATACATGATGGCAAACAGCAACCGAAGAAGAAAATTGAACAGACAAAGCATACATCTTAACTGTAGTGCATATTAAATTAGTTCTTTAAGATGTTTATTATATGGCTTTGTTGGTTGACTCGAGTCTTTGTCTTCTTCTAGCTCAAATGTCCTTCTTTACTCATAAGATTAAAATGAAAATGAATAATGTGGTATCTCCACAAAAGATATGTATAAGGCCTTGTTCTAAACTACAATAAAATATCTCAAAACTGACTTTCGCAATATGTTTTGAGTGAAAATAAAACACAACAGAAAAACTGCTGGCCATATTTAAAAAAAAAAACCATGGTGATCTACTTATAATCCTTTGTTTGCTCATAAAGGATTATATTATGGCAGTTATCGCAGATTGTTTTAATAATTTGATTATTTTGATCATTTGTTTATAGCGAACCATAAGAGCTTTACTTCAAGCTTACATGAGAAAACTGTCGTACCGGCCTGAAGTTGGACCGGTCTGGGATCATTCATTTAGGTCTAGCAACCGGAATGAGCCGTGCCGGTCTGGGAAGAGTTTTTGTACTAGTCTACTGTAGTAAGATAAAAGGACTTGCACGGAGACTGGTCTGAACTCGAAACGGTCTCAGATCGGACCAGTCCTATGTAATCATCCTCTTAGTGCTATCATAGATACAAATAGTTCTTCTCTTTTATTTCAAAAAAACCTTTATGCTAACGAATTCGAACTTGGTAGAATAGCTATCAGAACAATTGATACACCAGCCTAAACTTTCACTTTAACAGTCGACAAAAGTTCATTAATATTTTGATCGCTCATGGCATTAAAGTCCTTCCAAACGAAGTTAACTGAGTCTTAATTCAATGAAAATGTAACCGCGATTGTAGTATATAGCTTAAAAGTTCTTACAACAGCAAATAATTTTGGTTCTTAAAAACATAGCAGACCAGCTTAGAAGCGCAAAATGGACTGGGATTGTTGCTTTTTGGGCCATATTTGGGTGATATGAGCTTGGATGCCCGAGGTATCTTGATTAGTACTGAGTTCTATTTCCTCTGTGGCTATTTACTTGCTGTTTATCCCTCATCCATCTTTTCTTTGGAGCTCAAACTTGCGCAACCACTCGCAGTTCGTTTGCATATGGTGAGCTCTTCTGAAACCACCTTTTGTCGTTCTAATTAACATGAATATGAATAAGTTAGTTGTAGTAGATCAAAGAATCACGAGCAATAAGCTGCTGGAGTTTTGACAGCACTTTAAAACAAAATACATTGATGATGTTATCAATCACACCAATCGTTTATCTGCGTTCCAAAAGTACTTTCGCAAAAATAACATACCCTATCGTAAACATTATTGTGTAGTATTCTTATCCAGGCCGGGCTAGTTTAGGCGTTTGGAAGACTGGGGGGGAGGTGGGAGAT
>JAOBYF010488857.1:0-23868 GCA_025403605.1 Parazoanthus darwini
ATTCTCGCTCCCAGAACACTGCGCGGTCGATCCTCGTACCCAGACCCACAAAACACTTCGATTGATCGATTGAGCCTTGGAGAAACCACTCGCAAAGATAGTTTAGCAATTTATTTGACACGTGTGAGATGTAGGAGCTCCCTGCTTTTGGTGTCAGACCACCAGGTTACAGATCGACAACCAACAAAAATTCTTGGGTTGCTCATTTACAAAAACTCCTGAAAGTTCAGTTCGGAAACACGTTGCAGTTATTGTTTCTGTAATCCGAGGACGGGGCGGTGGAAACGACTCGTCGATCGTTTGAAACCGTTGTGAAGGGTTATAAGCTATCGATAAAACAAGTATATTTGAACCCGTTCAACTCAGGGAAGGCCTAAAACAATGCATTTCATTCAGCTGCCAACCAAAATTTCTGAAATTTTTTTCGGCTAGTAAATGGTAAACGATGGAGTGACCAATGAAAAAGCAATTGCTTCGGTCTGTTCGAAATAAGAAAACACCGATTACATTTTGTAATCACACTGTTATTTGGTAAAGTACTTGTAAGCAAAAGTAACTGCGCGTAAAATGCAGCTTCCAGATTATCCAAAGTTAAACGAAGTTCAACTAGCAACCGTGTTTTCAGACCAGGTGACCAGGTGTAAAAACTTTAATCGAGGCCACAGCAAATGATGAGAACTTGGAACTTGACCTCGACTTGAAGATTTTGTTTGAAGCCATTCAGGCACACTGTGAAAATAGTCTTTCAAGACTTTCTCAACTACAACTCACACCGACAGTACAGCCACTTGTCAAACAAGACTACAACTTAATACAAATCACACACTTTCTTACAGAAACATAATACTCTTTAATTAAAAACATATAGAAATCTAGAAAGCCCAAAACATTTCCGCCAGTTATAATACTAGAAATGCATTTAGAACTAATTCGGTTTTTGCTACTAAACCTATTAACAAATGATATTCAAGAGAACTAAATTCTTGTATAGTTTACATTTGGTTCTGCTGCCTGTAAGCAAACGTACGTACCTTGGACTATTTAACGTTAATTAACAATTTATTTTCTTGGGAAACCCATTACTTCTTATAAAAAAACTTGCAACTTGCAACACCTCTATCTGCCAACAAAGCTCACTCTCAACTTTCCAGTCTTATCTCCGATTTCTTCTCTTTTTCCTTAATTTCATTTAGAACAGTTTACTATCAACTCATCAAAGCCATCGTTGCCACTCGCTTGGAAATTCAACACAGTTTAAAATTGACTGCGAAAGAGAACAAAATAAACTGCACTGTTGGCAGAGGCCACGCTCGAGAAATGAAAGTTAAACCACGAAGACGAAGACTTCGTTCCACTTTTGAAAACGTCTCCATTACACTGTCACTACAATGCGAGTGGAAGCCACATAAGATCCGAATGGAATTTGTTTGTTACTAAGTTATGTGAAGTCGACATCAACATGATCTGCTACACTGACATTCCCAACTGGTCAGTTGTACCAAGCCACACGACAAAAAATCCAGATGATAAGACGACAAAATATATTATTCTTCGACTGGTTCAATTAAGTCACTTCACTTCACAGGGTGTCTGTTATCGACAGGCAAAATAAAAATAATACAAAAATAAAGCAAGATGACAGCTGCCCAAGATGGCAGCTCATATCATGTAGACTCAAATACTTGGCGTTTTCATAGTGGATCTGTATATTTAAGACTTTTTTTAATTATAAATTGCGCGTTTATTTTTCTTTTTGCTACCCGTTTTGTATAATTTGAAGAAACTGTTCTAAAACACGTACCGCATATTAAATTATGAAAATGAAAAACCCTTAGCCCTTAGAATTCTTAAAGGACTAGTATGGAATTTTATACCGGTAGGCTTAGGTTTGGGATGAGCGATGAAACGATATCGACACGACTGTCACGCAACTAGCTAACCTCAGTGACACCCCTGACCGTTAACCCTTCCACCAATCACCTTCAACATCAATCTTCTTCTTTTAGTATTAATATGAAAAACTTGAATGGTTGCAAGAACAAAAAATCGATAATCAATCCAAATACGCTAAGATAAGGTGCGAAATTCTCCCAACTCCTTATAGAAAAGGTATAGCCGGACACCGACAATGAGAATTTACCAATACCATTAAATTTTTTATCTTTTTTTCCCCAAGTTATCTTGTAATGCGTTACACTTAATTCTTTTTTATAAACAATGCTTATGTTGCGTGACTAAAACTTTCAATATAAAATAACTGTATCTAAATAAGACGTCTATCTGGGAAATTCGCTTCCAGAATACACAAAGAAATTACCAGTAGTTAACTCGGAAGACGAGTCGTTACCATAGAAACTACTAAGATATGAATTCAACATAAGAAAAATTGAGAAAAGAGTTCCTTGCTATTGTCATGCAATAAAGGGCCATCTTCAAACGGTGTAAATAACCCTGTTGATAGTATGGCGCGCGAGAGTGCGCATGTCTTTAGATATTTGTATATATATATATATATAACATGTGTGTGATGATTTTTTGACCATGTGTGGACCACTATAACTCGCTAATGGCGCCACCACGAGAACAGGCGAACTGGGAGAAAAAAACCAAACGTGATCCAATTAATAGTCTCAGTCACTTGGTCACCATGTTGATTTGCTCGGCTTTACCTGAAAAACAACAAAAAATAAAACAAAAGATTATTCTTCAAGTATGTGGTTGCCACAGCCTGATTATTACACTCAGGACTTACATTCCTGCTCTCCACAAACTGTGGTAGTTAATACCTTACCTAATATTAAACACAAGCAAGATTACAATAGTCCAGTTCCTTATTCGTAATTGCCGCTGATTACAATGACGGCAGACCCGTCTACTCAGCTTTAGCCTCGACTTGGTGTTGAATACGCATTAAATACTAGCGAGAACGATTAGCCTCTAACAACACAGTTGTAAATAGCTCGTATCTACATTGGTATTTATGAAAGTTTAACACCAAGTCGAGGCTAACGCTGAGTAAACGAGTCTGTAGTCATTGTAGTCTGCGGCAACTACGAATACGAAACTTGTTTGTTAAGAGATTTCCCACACTTAACTTAACATGAAATTCAAGGACTTTTCAAGAAAGAGCCTGTAAAACCTGGGGAAATTAACACTTAAAGTTCTTACAAATTCTTGAAAGTTGTATTCAAAGTTTCAACATCTGCACGAAGCAACCAAATGCTCTGTTTCACAAAAAAATCACAGGATGCAAAATAACAAAATCAGCCTTATTTTCAAATGCGAATTTCGAATTAGTTTTACTCCAATTTTACTTCACTTATTTGAACACTAGAACAATTTGGCTAAAAGCTCAGTCGAAAAATCCTACCGCGGTGTTTTGTAAGCGTCAAAATATGGTTTGTTTACATTTTCTTATGTCCCACTTCAATCCAACAACGCAGTGACAATAAGTTTTTTGAAAGAGAAACACCACTCATCCTGCTGCAGATATAGTCAATAAAATTATCGATGACGCAAAACAAAGTTATCACTTCATTTAAACTCCAAGCTTGGAGTATTGTGATTTCTGTGGAAGAATTTGAAGTATGCAATTAAACTGTGACGTAATAGTGAAATTGGACAGTTCAAGGATTTACAAGATCTTTCCAGGCCTACAACTTTTCCTCCAAACTCAATGACTTCCTACGATTTTCAAGGACTTTGGTTACGCTATGGGCAGGTCAGTAAGCGTTTTTTCTGTTGTAAACCCACTGGATTACTCAACTGCAGGTCTAAAAAACTTTGGTAGGTCGGTAGCTATCTTTGTTGTGTCAAAAAACGAACTGGATTGACACTTTAACGGTCCCACATTGTAAGACCAAAAAGGTTATCAATCTATACTACTCAAGTAAATATTTGTACGAAAAGATATTCTTTGAAGGGGAGGTAACATTACGTACTGACATTGAGGTAACTGATGTTTTACTATATACAAAAAAGTAAAACTAACAAAAAATTCGCCGAATTGATCACGGTTACGGATGCGAAAAACTAGAGTAGTAAGTACTACGATAAGGAAGGGGCGCACCAGGGTATTGCATCAACACGATACTTAAGTACCATTTAAGGTTTTTTATGGTAAAATAGAGGACTTTTTAAGGACTTACGGTATCTAACGCACCTAATTGCTAGATAACAAAAAACCCGCAACTGAAAAACTGAGAACTTCACGGAAAGACAATAGAAATACCAAATTCAAAGACTTTATGAACTTGAGCAATTTCCTACACAATAACGACTTTTTGATAACAAAACTTTAAACACAAAAAGAAATTTATCACGCGCGCCCCTTCTAAGTTTGTTATTGGTCTTGTAAACGACGCGAAAGTAGAACCACATGAACCTGATGAAACACAGGTAAAAGAAAATATTTCATTTATTTGGCTCGCTCTATCACGTGATTGAGCCTGAAAAACATTTGGCACCCTGGCTGGTCAAGAAAAGCGTCTTCAAAGCCACACGCTATTTTCTTAGGCATCTAGTAACGAACTGTTTCAACAACAAGTTCAACTGCTAAGCATGATTATCAATCTCGAGCTATAATTGCTCAATGAGAAAACACTTGTATCCAAGTAGCACCCGTAGAGACAACTGGGTTTGATGGAGTGAAATTATACGGTGTTCAACCACCTCCAGTACTGATCAAGTCCATTGGTATCGAATGAAAAAATACGCTGTTCAGCAGCCATTTTTCTGATTGATCTGAATTACTCATTTCTTGTTTGGCGGCAAAAGGGTTCAGTTAGCCTCCAAAACGATTGTTAAGTCAATACAAAAGTGGCAGTTTGCTGCTTTTTAACACTATTAACACCATTAATATGCATGCTAGTCCACTGTCTGTACGCTACGCTAAGCCACATCACATCTAATCATATCACACCGCACAAGACCAAACCACAGCACACACCACCATACAGCACAGTATTGCATACCACAGCACAGCACAGCACAGCACAGCACAGCACAGCACAGCACACTACACTATACAACACTACAACACAACTACATACAGGTGCTGTGACACAACACCGCATCAATCGACAAACTACACCACACCACACCAAATGACACACACCACACCACACCACACCTCACCCAAAAAACGACACACACCATACCACACCACACCCCCACACCACTCCACACCATGCCACACCAGACCAAGACACACTACATCACACCGCATTAAACGACACTACCCCACACCACACCGCATCAAATGACACACTACACCACACCACACAGCATCAAACGACACACTACACCACACCACACTGCATCAAACGACACACTACACTACACCACACCACATCGCCTCAAACGACACACTGCACCACACCACACCACCGGCAACACACCACGATGCGATGTCATGAACTTCAGTAGATTCGTTTAATACTTGTTCTACATTAAAAAAAGAGCAAAGAAAGGTCAGTCTAAGGAAAGAACGACTAAAACTTGAATCAACAAGGTTGTCAAAAGCGGAAGAACTCACAGAAACAATTAACAGATACACTTCTGTATCGTAGGACAACAATGGTTTTGCTAATAACGTTACAACAAACAAAAAGTATAGGACACAAGTACTGGCGTTCGCAATGACCTAGAAACAATTAGCTACGGGTCATAGGGGGAGCTTCCCATTGGTTTTGTAGATGGGTACTGTAGGTAGGTCGGAAAAAATTGAAAAGGATAAGTGTTTTCTAGGGCGTTCTAAATTCTTGTTCCAAATAACTGAGGCAGAAGACGTCTATTATCTCTCTAGGTTCCCTTAAACCACAAATTTCTTCACAAAATATATCTCCTAAACAAATGTTTTCCCTGGACTATTACGAAAATAAAAAAAGTATTTCACAGCTTGTATCAGATCTATTACTGGGACCCTCTGTCACAAAGTCGCAAAGTCTTTAGCACGAAGTCTTCCCAAACGTAATTGAAAGGGGAAGCTCCTTCTAAGCCCGTGCTAAATCTAATTTGGAACAGATACTTGCAGCTCTAATCCTGAGTAACGCATAATATATGCTTACTGTGAATTGTGGTGACTCTGTGTCGTTCTACTGCTGTTATGTCTTACGAGGCGAGAACATATACCCGTACCCCTAGAACAACAAACAAGATCAGACATGCAGTCAACCACGGGGTTTGCAATGCCTTTTATAGGAAGACAACAGAAAGAGAACAAAGTAATGACCTAATAAAATGGCTATGAGCGGGAAGCAAAGGCTTGCATGACTCACAACGGGAGCAGAATTCAAATCATCTTTGTATATCTCAAGTAAAAATTAAATACGATGATGTTCTTAGACGTTACCTTGGAGCTCAACTCGGAACAGTTACAGAAATAGTGTGGAATAAACGAAATTGTCCAAAAATTATTAACTAGTAGACAACTGAAGTGCAAAATTTATACTGCTAGTTCAAATTGATCGTTGTAGTACATATGTTAGATCAATAATTTAATAGGACAATAATGTACTTTCTATTCATTAGTTCTTTATAAGTTACATTACTTTTCTTTTGTTTTCTGACCGCATTAAGTTAGCTTTAGTTCAGTTTAACTAGGTTGAAGTCATATTATCTGGATGAATATGTATTCTTATTACTTTATATTTCTTTCGGTCTGTATTATCAAACTCTTGCTAAAACATTTAGTTGTTACATGTAACGAGATTCAAAATGAATAAATACACTCTCGACTCCCTTTCAATGAACAACAGTAGCAGCAATTGCGATACTTGTTCCCTGCTTAAGACGAAAAACTTGAAACCTGGCATTCTAACGCTATTTTGAATTTTACCGTGGTATTTTAGCTTAAACTTTCATTGGTGCAAAAAGTAGCGTGATTCGTTATTTAACAACGCGTGACAGCTTGTTTCGTCTCATTTGCGAAAGAGCTAACTGACAAAATCAGTCGCCAGCTGATTATTCAAGATGGTAAAAAGCTGCAATCTTGAGAATAACTAAGACACTTTTTCAAGGAAAAACAAAACTTTTAAAATTGACGGACAGCGGTGACGATCGCTTTAACAGATGACGATATACAGAAGAGGAAAGGGTAGGATCAGGGCTTAAAATTTATAACGCCACGTAACAATTGCCATGGATACAGTGGATCGCTTGAGTCAAAGTACTCAAGGTTAAAACTGCCGTGCCTTTCAAATAAGGTAACCCAACATCTTGCAAATGTTAAGCAGTACGTGGTCTTTCGGAAAGTTGTTCAGTAGTATAGATACTTTGGTTTAAAAAATCTACCTGACTTTCCTACGTTTCGACTGTTAGTAACGGCCCCATCTTCATCTGGGGTAGCAATGTCGATTTGTGTTGTGCCTTTCTTTCGGTGATTCAGAATTAACCTTGAATATCTCAAGAACAGCTCTAATACAAACTAGTTATGGCAACTCTAACAAGTTACATGTATGGCCCAATATTAGCAGTGGATGCAAAACATCAATAAAGAGAACAATTTTTTTTCAGTTTCTTAAGCCAACAAACTTGCTGTGCACCTATTTCACATAATAACTTCACTTTAAATTAATTACACCATTTTATAGAAATTGCCTTTCTCTTGTGGACCAGTTTTAATTGATAAAAAACGGTTAGGCAGACTTCAGATTAGCCGGAAAAAAGAAAGTAGTTGAGTCAGAAGTAGTTGCTATGATAAAATAAAACAAGGTCAGTTCAAGAGTGTTTTTGGCGATCTGATAACTAATGTAGCTAGCTCATTCTATACAGTTTCGTCAAAATTTAGACTGCCGAAGAGGACATTGTCGGCATCATTTTAACGATTTAGCCCAAGCTGTCTCTGTAGTCATTTAAGTGTGAAGAAAATCTATCCACATTTATTACTTCTATCACGTTATCTGACTACTTATTAAATATGTGTAAGCTTTATCCGTTTTACCTTTTTATCGGCTTTAACGTATTAGAAAACCTACGTGGGAAAATTATTGAAGTGTATTGTACAGTACTCTAATTACCACAACCAATGTTAGGTTAACACACAATTACACAATCCAAATGACCTCATTAAGGCAAAATGGAAACTCCGTATTTAATGAAGCGTTTAAACTTTAAAATTTCACAGTATTTTCTATTAGTATTATGTAGCTGTTCTCATTACATACAATGTACTGGTGGCTCCACCTTATATGTTCTTTAATTGTTATTGGAATTAATAGAACCGAATTTTACTCATCTTTGGAAGCCTGTTGGAGTTTAGACTTCCGTTTTAGTACCATTTTCAGGTATACTTCGGAGGTCCTTATTGCAATTCAATTTGGTAAGCGTTGTTTTATTGGTTATGAGGAGAAAAAAATACTCAAGAACGTCTTTTAGTTTTAAAACAGTGTTGGTTTATCACAGTTATAGGGGCGTTACCAAACCAAGAACGGGGAACAGTCAAACTGTCAATAGAGTCAGGGAACAGTCGGTATGAGTTGAGGAACAGTCAATTTGAGTCGGGGAACGGTCAATATGAGTCGGGAAACAGTCAATATGAGATGGAGAGCAGTCAATACGAGTCGGAGAACAGACAATATGAGTCAGGGAACGGTCAATAAGTGTCGGGGAACAGTCAATATGAGTCGGGGAACAGTCAATATTAGTCGGGGAACGGTCAATATGCGTCGGGAAACGGTCAATATGTCAATAGGTGTGAGACTCTGCAAGCTTTAAAAGGCTGGGGGATTTGAACAATTAAGAACGTCAATTTCTGGAATTGGTAAGCACGTATCAGTAACCTACAGTAATGTAAAGTAGGGAATACAACAAAAATGTCAGTGAAATCTTTTGAACTCTCTTACTGAATTTAATGACATCATTAGTCTTCAAGATTTCTCAAGAGATGGACCTTAACATAACAAACCAAAGAAATGACATTCATTTCCCAAATCAGTTATGACAATCCCCTTACTCGACATGAGTACTTTTCGAACTTAATAACCAAAACAAAGTACCAATGGCGGATTCACAAGTTTAGAAAGGGGACCAAAATTCTGGAAAGAGAAGGCCGGAAAGCAGCATTTGAAAGATCAATTCAGTTATTTTCTTTTAATTCTTCTGTAAAATTCTTGTCAAAAAGGGGGGCTGCGGCCTCTCCGCCCGCTCCTCTTATCCGCCCTCGAGTACACCTTTTACAGGAGCATGTAACCTATTCTATGAGTGACCACGTGTAACATCACCACGTGACCTGGTACATTACCTGTCCCTGGCTTTCCTCTTCTTTTTGCATGATCTGTTGAGTTTGTTTGGCCGAGAACTTCACGATGGCGGTGAGAACTTTTGCCATTTGCTGAAAAGAATGTGCAAACAGTCGGAAAAACTCACGAGATGAAAACCAGACCTTTTTCTCTTAAAGATTGATAGTCTGGATACTTGTAAAACTCTACCTATAAAAGTTAAGTATAACAGTTAATAAATAGTTGCTTCTAATCGCCTTTGTGTTTTTACGAATAGATTGGTTCTACGTTACATTGTACCGTCTTACTAGATACTGCTGTGATATTATGGTTACACAAGTAAGTACATTAACCCTCTTACTTGTCAAGTACAACTATGCTAATATAGTTGTAAAAGTACCACAAAATTCTTCTTGCTTACTTAAAAGGCTGGGTTATCATGGTTGTAGAAGCACATACAAGTGTCTCTTCTTGAAACGGAAAATTATTACATTATTATAAAAGTTGTTTCTTCTTACTTACCAGCTTTTGTCGTCCCATCATGTACTGGAACAAAATATTTCGCAGATACTAAAACATAAAAAAACTCAGATTAGATTACCATAAACTCCTTATCAAACGCCCGTGAACTTAAGTTTTTCAGGACGGCTAGTGAGAGGGTGGATGAATTAATGGAAAGTGGGGTTTATTACAATTAATTACTTAGTATTAAAGTTGGGTCTCTAGAAACATTTTGTTAATAATAATAATAATAATAATAATAATAACATAATAATAATACTAATAATATAATACTACTACTAATAATAATAGTATAATAACGACAACAGTAATAGTTATCCAGGGAGCGAGATTTTTTAGTATACGAGAAGGTAAATGGAGAGATGTTACAATTGTCAAACAATTTTTATGCTATACAACCGTTCTATGGTAGCAAATCTGTTGAAAAAATTAAGAATTTTAAAATTTCACAGCTAGGTTTTCCCCTTCTATTATAACGACGACATATTGGTCAAGCTCTTTGTTACAACATAACAAGGTTTGCTGTTTCTGTCTTGTATCTGTAGTTAATTCAGTTTAACGCAACAGCTATCTTATAAAATCTTAGCAACTATTAAAACTAACATACACGACGTGTAACAAAATATTTTCCTTTCTGCTTACCTCAAACTCCATTGGTTCAGCAACAGGTGAACTCGGGGCCTGGGTTGCCCCTTGATACCCATCTGAGAGAGGATTGGACACCACATGCAGCTGAGCGGGTCGATCATTAACACCCTTAACGGGGGAGCCCCCTAATTGGTCAATCTGAAAAATCACACAAGCACTTGAAAATGTTTCGACTGTTCACTCAGGCTGATTTTCTTTTTACTTGACGAAGATAACACAACATTCTGCAGTTGTCAGACTAATATCAAAGGGTTACATCGGAGCTATTCTACTGCAGAACTCAAACAAGAAAGGTTCAAATTTTGTTCACTTCTACCATTAACAACGGTGTCTCCTAAATCGTAGTAGTGCTGCAGTGGCCTAATACTTAATGCACCTGATGCGAAATCCAAAGGTGTGTCCTTGAGCAAGGCACTTTTTTGTGATTTCAGTCGACTCAGCTGTACAAACGAGTACCACCTGCTGAAGGATATTCTGCAATGGACTAATGGTTCCTCGCGAAGGGGGGGATGGGACTGAAACGGGACATACTGTAAGTGCCGGCTTTACTGCATGGAAAAAGGACTTAGTTGCGTGCCAGTGCGTAACAAGTTCTACGAGCTGCTGTATCTTCAGCACACAGGGTACTTGTTCACTTGCAATTGTAATGAAATAAATTAACACTGATGACCAAACGTGCCGTTGTTTTTGAAAAACAGCTCAACTTTGATTTTACAATTCTCACGTTAACCTGAAATATTAAAATATTGTACTGTACCTGTTGTCTGAGACCTCTTTCCCTTTCTTTCAGTGTTCCAACTTCGTTTCGTAGTCTGGTAATTTGCTCCTGAAAGGGACAACGAATCCAGACGTCGTAGTGAGGTGCTTGGACTACAACAACCAGAAACAATGCAGCGATGAATTGTAAACAGTTCCAACGGAACAGAAACTTACCTCCAAAACAGCTTTGCTTGCATCGTCGGAATCCTGTTGATTGAAAGGTAACAACATAATGACAACGATAGAAATGAGCTGTAGTTTGTTTCATCTCTTTTCGTTCCTCAGTCACCAAACAGTATCCGAGGAAAGAAGTAACAGAGAGTTTCCCCTAAACTGTGTGTTCAAGGGGTGCCAATAAAGATTAAAACACAAAATGCTCCCGCATTTTTCAGATAGCATGTTTTGGGTTGGAGGTCACACCGTTTGCAACGTGATTCGATTCTAGAATCGTCGTTAGAGCTCGTGTCAATCTACCGCCATATGCTTTGAAACTAAACTATTAGTTTTTTGTTCAACCAATAAACAACAAAATGTTATAAAAGTTATGTTTTGAAAAGCTTCAAACGTTTTCGACTAAGAGTCACAAGTGGGAAAAGTATGATTGGAAAGGTGATGGTATGTTTGTTCAGAAGAAAACAAAATCATCTTCAGATCAAAGAACTGTAAAAGAAAAGATCTCTCGAAACTTCAAAAAAACTTAACTTCATCACAGGCCTTAGTTCCGTCTTCAAAAATATGTAGCAAACAAGGATAATATTCAACCTCGAAGACACGGACAAAACCAATATCTATATATGGGCAGCAGCAGCACAAAGCAACCCAAAACGGACCCCGGTATTTTCCTGACCACCATTTCTCATGCAAATGTTGCCTGTCATTTAGCGGCCTTTATCTCTGATGACTCAATCGAAAATGTTTGGGGCTTTCGAAGACATGTGTTTTATAGCATTTAACTGTTTGTTTTTGAATCCAAATGAATACAATGTATTTGTTTGTTGAATATCACGAGAGAAGACAAGTTCTATAATAATAGTAAACCGGCAGCAAATTGGATTTGTGGGATTTCAGTTCTAACAACCATATCCTGCAAAATTTTAGCAGAAAAAGAGCCAGTCGTGTTACTTAAAAGGCACCTAGTGTTCATAGAAGACTCGTGTTGGTTGGGAATTATGAACATCACCACAACTAAGCTATCTACTAATCTAATCTTCACTGGGTCAGGTCATCTGGATCAATAAACTGGATATGAAACTAAGAGAAACGAGCTTAAAACCATAGTTCAGTGTTTGCATGATTTGTAGTAAGTAGTAAAAGGGTAATTTTTTTAACCTTATCAAAACGTTTCTGTTCTATCTGCCCTAGTTCACTAAAATTCAGTCTGTTTTCTCATTTTATGAAACAATTTACAGATAAAAATGCTTTGATCGAATATTTAGAAGGGCAGTTACGTCAGCGGGTGTGACCCTCCCCTCTGGTAACACGTCCTATGTGTCCACTTACGTTAAGTGACTGTGCAGAGCTGGCTCGCTGTAACTGGCCTGGTTCAGCATCCAACGTAGTCGCACTCTGTGCCTGAATCATGGCTTCCTTGTGATTCAACAGTTTCTTCATTTCGTTCTGATTTTTCTTCATTTGCGTTTTAAGTTTTTTCTCCATTGCACTCAGCTCCGACTGCTTATCTTTCACCATAGTAGCGATTTCATTCTCATACCTAGTGCGAGTTTCTTCAAGTCTAGTATTATGTTCTTCGTTTAAACTCTCAATATCCGTTTCATTTTTCTTCAGTATTTCTTGAACTTTCTCATGATAATCTGTTTCGGCTTTCTCCAGAGCCTCTCTGTGAGCTTCTTTGAGCGAATCTACTTCTTTAAGCTTTTGATCTGTGCTCTGTCGATACTTTAACATCTCCTCTTCTCGCAGTTTTAGTTCCTGTTTGTATTCTCTGATATCTTCTTCATATTTGCCGATTATCTCTTGCTCTTCCCTCTGCCCTTTTGCAATGCTACTTGCTAGAGTTTCTTGGCCCTCTTTCTCCTTCTCTGCATATTTGACTTGAAACTCCTTCAAAAGCTGCTTGATCTTTGAGTTGTAGGTTAATTCGTTGTCCTGGATCTTCGCATTCAAGCGCTTCTCAACTGTATCCACTTTCGCATCATATTCCTTCCTCAGGTTCTCGATTTCTTGTTCCTGTTCCTCCTTCAAAGATGCTTCTTGCTCATGCAAAGCATCCATTTTTTCAACAAGTATATTCTCCAGTCTCTCTTCCAGTTCTTGATTCTTCTCCTCAAGTTGTCGCAACTTACAGGACAACTCCTTAGTACTATCAACCGACTTCTTGGAAACATGATCTAGTTCCTGTAGTTTTACGGTCATTTCATCTTGGTGGTCACGTTTGATGTTTTCTAGCTCTTTTTCATGATTATTCAACATTTCTTCAATGCGCATCTCAGATTTCTCAAGCGTTTCTTTAAGAAAAGCAAGTTCCTTTGTTTTTTCTTCAATCTGTGACGTAAGTTGTTTTCGCAAGTTTGCTATCTTTCCTTCGGCTTTCTTCTTCATCTCCGTCAGTTTGTTGCGCAGTTGATCTCCAAGGTCTTTTGCCTGTTTATCTAACGCTTCTTCCTTTTCTTTCGCAAAAGACTGAACTTTCTCTTGCAACTTTTCCTCAAATTGTCGACTTTCTTCCCCTGCATGCTGTTCTGTGGTTCTTAATTTATTTTCAAGACTGCCAATATCTTTTCGAAGTTTTTCTTCCTTTTGAGCTGCTTGATCTTGAATGTCTTGTTTTTCCTTCAAGAGAACAGAAACCTTCTCGTCGATTGCTTTAGTGTTATTTTCAAAAGTAAGGAGTTTTACCTTGAGCGTCTCTTCTCTGTTCTCTGCTTCTTGAAGCTGGTGTTTATAACTGGCAACAGAATGCTGTTGCTCTTCTTTCGAACTCTGCAGCATTTCGTTTAAGGATTCAACTTCTTTATTGAGTTTGTCTATGCTTTGTTTTGCTTTATTTCTCTCCTCCTCATAAGTTGTACTGTTATTCTTCAACCTTTCCTTCATCTTTTTCAGTTTATTTGTTAATTCAGTTATCATTCCCTCCATGTCAGCCAGCTTTGAATTAGCGTCGTCAAGTTCTCGATCTTTCTTTTGTTTTAACTCCTTCAATGTTTCAATACCGTTGTCCTTTTCTTGCTTCAGCTGCTGCATCTCTCCCTGCTGCTGCTGAAGAAGATTTTCAATTTGCGATGAGTACCTCTTTTCAATCTCCTCACACATCTTCTTGGCTTTCACATCCATCTCTTCCATCTCTTTCGAATGCCTCTGTTTGATTTGTTCCATATTCCTGTGGAGTTCGCTATCTGCTGCATCGGAAGTCTGTTTCAATTCTTTGTCTGTTCTCTCAAGTTCAGCTCTCAGTTTTTTCTCTTCTGCAATGAATTTTACTTTACTTTCTTCAGCTTCTTGACTAATCTTCTTGAGTTCGTTATCGTGCACTTTCTTATACTCGTTTAACTTATCTTTGAATTTCCTTTCTTGCATGTCGAATTGTGATTTACCCTCTTCTAGAAGTATTTTAAGCTGAGATATGTTTTGTTTATGTTCTTCATTCTTTTTTTCTAGTTCACTAACAGTTGCTCTAAGTTCTTTAAGAAGAACATTGGTTTTCTCGGCTTCATTACTTCGTTTTTCTAACTCCTGAGCATGTAGCTTTTTCATTTCATTTAGTTCAGAACAATTACTCTTTTGGATGCCTTCCCTTAATTTCTTTATTTCCAGTTCGTGGCCGTCTTTCAGAGTCTTAATTTCCATATTCTGCTTTTCACAAAGTTGCCTTAGACTGCTAATTTCAGCTTTACGTTTTTCATCTTCAGAGTGAGACTGTGCTTTCCCCTCCTCTATGCTTTGTTTAAAGATTTTTATTTCTTCGGCATGTTTTTCTTTCAACTGATTTATTTCGATGCTGTGATTTTTTCGCAGCTTTTCCATCTCTAAGTGTTGCTTCTCATACACGTCGCGCATTTGAGCCATTTCTCGTTGATGGGAATCAGCTAAATCACGCAGTTTACTTTCAAAACTATCTCTGATTTCTTCCAACTCTTGCTTGTGAGTGGCCAAAACTTCACTCAGGTTTCTTTCAGACTCTGATTTGAATTGTTCTTCATTCCTTCGAAGGGAATTCAGCTCTGTTTCTTGCTGCTCTGCAAATCGTTCCATCTCTTGCAGTGAGTTTGCCTTCACATCATCGACTTCCTGTCTGTGCGTTTCTACCAGTTCCGTTATTCTAAATTCGGTTTCTCTTCGGGCATTTTCCAGGTCGTTTTTCAGTCGTTTGTTTTCGTCCAACAACTCTCTTACTTTGCTTTTTAGCGCGTCGTGCTCCTCTGTGAATTGACTTATTCTTTGTTGCAGATCCTCTTCTTTGTCCTGGAAAGACTTAGCTCTACTCTTAAGTTCGTTATTAAGGTTAACTATTTGTTTGCCTAAACTCTCTTCTTTCTCCCTGGCCTCGGCCATAATCTTTTCCATCATCTCCTCCCCTTCCTTTCTAACATTGGTGAGCTTCTTCTCCCAGCCAACATTGAGTTCCCCTATTTCCACTCTGTGCCTTTCTTCTAAATTGGCAAGTTGTTCTTTTCTTGTAGTCTCTAAACTGGCTGTCACGTCTTCAATACCAAGATCTCTTTGTTTAAGTAAGTCATTCATTTTGTCCCTTTGTGATTCTTCCATCTTACTTAATTTCTCTTGGAAAATTTGATCCGCTTCAACTTTCATATCCTTATATTCTTTTTCTAGCTTTTCTTTTTCTTCTTTATGCTGTTTAGCTACTTCCTCAGCTTTTTCCTTCAACTTTTTAATCGCATTTTTTAAGTTTACAAGTTTCTCATTTCTGAGTGTAATACTATTTGAAAGCTCTTCAACAGCTTTTTTGTGCTGCTTTGTTTGAGCATCCAATTCGTTTGCCAAACTTTGTTTCTTCTTGTTCAGCTCCTCAACTAAAGCAGTTTGTTTCTCCAGAGCACCTTCTGTTTCTCTTACCTTGTTAGTCAGATCAGATGTAGTCTGGTGGCTTTGTTTCTTTTCAGTTTTAAGCTGTTCATTCAAGCTTTCGTTTTTCTTCTTTAAATCTTCAACGAGTTTAAGTTTTGCTTCAACCAGTTTTGTCTTTTCATCAACTTTAGTGCCTAGTTCTCCCTTGACTTTTTCAATCTCAAGTTTTCCTTTTTCCTCAGCCAGTAATTTCTCATCTCGAACTTTCTGAATCTCCTCAGCAAAGTTCCGCTTTGTTTTTTCAATTGCGTCAGTATTTTCTTTGCGGCAAGTTTCCATCTGCTCCTTTAGTTTCTCTGCCCTTTCTTCAATGCATTTTATCGAGTTCTTAAGCTCTTGATTAGCTTTTCTCATTTCTTCCACAAGTAATTGTTCTTCTTTTACTTTTTGCGTTTCCTGTTGAAGCTTCGACTTTAGCTCGTTCAGCTTGTCATCTTGATCTTTTTTTAGAGTTTCATTTTCCTGTGAAAGCTTTTGTTCCTGCTCTCTTGATATATTTAAAAGTTCTTGCAACTCTTTAGTGGCTTCATCTGCCTTTCTAAACTTGGATTGAAGTTCTTTAGCTGCAGTTACTTCCTTTTCTTTCTCTGATTGTAAAAGTTTAGTTTCTTCATCCTTCTTGCTGTTTAAAGTATTTTCAATCTCTTTAACTCGACACTCAGTTTGTTTCTGAAACTGTTCGATTTCCTGGTCCTTCTGCCGTTTTAATTCTTGTAACTTCTTTTCAAGCTCTTTTGCATAATAATCTCTCTCTGTAAACTTTCCTTTCAAATCAACGAGTTCCCTTTCTTTTTCTTTAAAGCTATTATTGTAAGTTCTAGCACTATCAGCCAGTTCAGCTTCTTTTAGTGTTTGAATTTCCTTTATCTTTGCATCTTTTTCACCAATCTCTTGCCTCAGTTGTTGAGTAACACTTTTCGCCTCTGCTAACTTTTTCTCAAAAACTTTTACACTCTCCGCCTTAGTGGAAGCTGACTGAGCTTCTATGTTCTTAACTTTCTCCTCCAGCTCTTTTGCATAAGTCTCTTTTTCAGACAGTTTATTCCTTAATTCCTTGATGGCCTTTTTCATCTCTGTGGCCTTGCTGTCAAGCCGTTTGCTAACTCTCGCCAGTTCGGATTGTTTTTCGGTTTCAAACTGTTTTACTTTCGCTTCCAACTCTTTTGCATGCTTTTCTTCGACCTCTGTTACTCTCTGCTCAATTTTCTTGTTATTCTCAGTCAACTCGGAAACCTTGTTTTGGTGAGCTTTCTTAATCTTTTGAAGCAGTTTCTGTTGTTCGTCCTGTTTTTCTTTCAACTGATTGTTGTGCTGTTGGACCAGCTCACCAACTTTAGCCTGAAAAAGAAAATTATCAAGTGAAAAGAAATGACAATGCCAACACTTCTGTTATGAACAAACTGAGAATTTCAGTATGAAAAAATGTTGACGTTCGCAACCGTATGAAAACACAAGCGAATGGCTACAATCCTTACAAATTTGGTACTTGAAAAAGAGTAACTACCTCTAGCTATAAAAGCTAACACAGGTTACCGGTTGGCAGCAAAATTTACAAAAAAAATGCTTTACTCACTGAAAACTGATGTTCATGGTCAACTTCTGGCATTTGCAATACGACTGTTTTTATTGTTGTTTTTATTTACTTTAGGTTACTACAATGTTTTAACATTTACCTGTTCCTGGATAACCTTTTCTTGAAGTTCTACAAGGCGTTGCTCTGTGCCTAACGGTGAAAACAGAGACATAAACGGTAAACTAAAACATTCGGACACCATTTTGCTCACAACTAAATCTTTTCCAGAAAAACACGCTTTTGAACGGTCAGTAACACGACAACGTGTAGAGCTACAACACAACTGAACCAACGAAACGGAAGAGAACAATACAGCTCGAAATGATGCAACAACAGAACACAGATTAGCACAGCACGCCGCAGCAAAGTAAAATACAGAAACGGCAAAATATATAAAGTAAACCAATGTCACAGTTTACGAGTCTTGCAACTTTCTAGATACGAAAGTAAGGATAAGAAAATCCCCTACGATTATCGTGCCGGTAAGCACTGACAGTGTACAAAAGCTGAAATGAAATATCCGCTGGATTTAAAACTTTATTAATCGTCAATAACAAAAAAACGTTTCCTGGAAATACTTCATCAGACAATTGGTAAGAGATGTCGCTAAGGATTACCGGGCCTACATGTACATGCCTTTTTAAAAACCGAGCAGTCACTTTTCTCCAGCAGGGAGCAAGTAAGGCTTGTTTGTTCTGATATGTACCTATTGTGTTTAACTGCACTTACTTTCTCGTTCTGCACTGGCCTGTTGCAGTTTAGATCTTAATTCAAGAACCAGCCCATTCTGTTCTTTCTCTGACTGTGAGGAAACGTTCATCAGTTCTTCTATCTGCTCTCTTAGCTGATGAAGCTCTTTCTCTTTCTCCTTCAAAGCCGCTTCCTTCTGAAGCTCCTTCTCATCAACAGCGATTTCAATCTCCTTCACCTAAGCATTAAAGAAACTCTTAAGTCAATGGCGATACTTGCTTCTCTGGACCAATTTTCGAAGATTGAAAATATATTATGTCTTATCAGTCGTCGCATTGAGTTAATACTTGACTCGTTATGTTTTCAATCTTAAAACTTTGTCCTGAGAAAGAAGTATTCCCGCTGATTTTACACTTGAAGCCAAACGGAATGATTTGTCACCGTTTTGGTTCCTTCTGGTTAACTGGTTCAAGCAACAACAAATCATACTTTTCAAACAACTCTAAAGATCCGAACATTTAAAGAAACCAGTAACATCAATTACTTAGAGTTACTGTTTAAGACAAACCATCAACAGAAACATAACAAGGATTACAAGTACAAGAGACGTGACCCAACTGGTATTTAGTTCCATACATAATGTTGTAATGTACACCTCGAACTCTCAAGGATTGGATCTTTAAATGTTTCTTGCTGAAGGGTTGGAGTTACTGGGAATTTTAGTTGCTAGGAGTGGCCAAATAAGACAAGATGCATTTCAAAACGTCAGAAAACGAAGCTTGCGATACTTGAGTAACTGGTGACTATGATGATGATAACGTTAATTGTGGTGTTGATGACGATGATTGTGGTGGTGAAAATGATGAGGATCATGGTCATGACTATGGTGGTGGTCGTAGTGACTTCCGTCATCATAACTATCGCAATGCGGTGTCAATGATAGTAAATGATGACGACAACGTTTGCGATGATTATGGTGATGACGGTGGCGGTGGTGATGACAAATATAAGAATGATGATAAGTTACCTTTTCGTCAAACTGTAACCTCATCTGTTCCTCCTTGGCCAACAGCGTGGATTCCAGTTCATGGTTTCTTTTGGTCAGAGCCTCTTCCATCTCTTTGTGCTTCAGTGCAATCACCTCTTCCAGTTTCTCATTCTTGTCCTTCTGCATCAGAGCAACCACCTCAGCTTTGTCTCTCTTCAGTTCATCTACCAGCACTCGCCTCTCTTCAATACAAAAACACCGCACTTTTTTTACAGGAAATGCAAAATATGAAGCTAAAGACATCGTGCTGAGACCCAGTTTGCACTAGAGAAAAAGTTGCTGGGTTCACAAACTTACCAATTGATCATACAGATTGTTACATGAATGATTTAACCTGATCGTGAATTCGGTGTTTTAAACGAAAACGCTTTGTGTAACTATCTTTTATTTGTTCCTGATACCCACACACCTTTAACAATCAGGTGCATGAATCTAACTGTGTGCAAAGTAGCATATTAATAGGAGAGGACCATGGAAAGTGGAAAGAAGAGTTTAATTGAACCTGGAACATCTCCAGTGATCAAGTCGTCAGGCGCAATTATCCATTTGCAGCTCTAGGTTCGTTTCGGCCCCCAATTTCCTTTATTAAATCATGACAAATGCCATCGGATTTGTTCCAAAAGGGCAAAGCCCAAAAAATAATCAGTAATCCAAACGAAAATAATGTAAGGTACAGCACCTTGGTTGGGCCTATCAATACGTAAACTAACTATACCAACTGTACGTGCAAGCACACTGCCTCACCTTTATCCTCCACAGCAGCAAGTCTCTCGAACTTTGCCTTCCACTCTTGAATTTCTCGTTCTTTTTTCAGCTCTGTTAGTTCTCTTTTCTTCTCAGATTCTTCCAGAGCTTTGTCCATCTTGTGAAAAAACTCGTCCTTTTCTTTTTTCATCTGTTCAATCGAAGCTTCTCTCTCTTGCAACACCTGTAAAATACGTTCGGAAGTTTCAATTATTTTGCATTCAACACGGTGGTCATAAAAGCGAGCAGTATTCATAATCGGCATTTTCTTGTTTCCATTAACCGTTTGTTCAGCACTGTATATATAAATGTATTCCAAAATATCCAATTTAACAGATACTTTGTAAGCTTAAACTCAAATAAAAAGTGTTAAAGCATACTAGAGGGAGTACCCCCAGCTCACATACCACCTTGTACTCTGCAGGGTGGTCATACCCTTTATAAAAGGTCACACATCTATAGCGCTACTTGCATGGCTTACTCCTGGGAACTCCTCCCAGATCACGCGCCATCTTGTGATCTGTAAGGTGGTAATACCCTTAAAAAGTGCCACGCACCGTAATAATATGACCCCTCATGGGTATAAAGTACCTCCCAGACCACCTACCTCCTTTGCCGAGTGCAGCTCACCAAGGGCATCTTCCTTGTCCTTCATTGCAGTCTGCAAATTGGCCATCATCTCTTGAAGTGCCGTCTTCTTCTCCTGCTCCAGCCTCAAGATCAGAGCCTTCGCTTCCTTCAGCTGATTGGCCGTTGTTTCCTCTTGGATTCCAGACTGCTCCTAAGATTACACATGAAAACCTTTTTAACTTCCTCTCTGCTTTTCACTTTTGGATCTTATAATCTTTGAAACTATGGTATGTGCTCAACTTTACAACTGCTACATTTGTAGCTACCAAAGTTTTTATATTATCTGCATTATTGACAAATATAGTCATTAGTACCAGGATTTGTCTTCTCTTGTTCAAGACTAGCAAAGTATATCGCTATTAAGTAGAAAGATTTTGACAATGGACAATTGTTAGGACTCTTCAGACTCCATAGCTGCAAGATGCAAGATTAAGCTAAGAAGGCTAAAAGGGTCGTGTTATGTGAGTTGCACTACACACATACACGTTACACGCTGCAATTTTGCTTACAACACTGCAATTAGATTACTCTACCTTTCCTTTGTGAGGCAACTTGCAAAGAGGGGTGCTACATGTACACACGCAATGTCTTCTGCAAAACGTTTGCATTGAAATTGCCTCACAAGTTGGAATAAATACAAAATTGACTTGTGAAACAGAACCTCAAAAGACAGACTGTGAACATGTATCTGCACTACTAAAGTCTACTAAGCTTCTCTGACCCATCGACTGCTTTGTGACCACGGTAAACTTTCAAATCAGAGGAAGCCTCACCTTCATGTTATTTACTGCGGCTTGCAGTCCGTCAATCTGTTTAAACCAACAAAAAGAAACAGATGTAGTGTGACTGAATAGCAGGAAAAGGGATTGACTCCACATACAAAAAAACAAAAAGAAAAAGTTCCTGGCTGGCAGTTAACTTGTCATAGTTTTTAATATGATATTTTATGTTACAGTTAAAACGTCGGCTACTGGCACATGATATATGCCTTGACTAGTGGCGAAATAAAGTTGTCAAACTACTTGAACTATAAACTCTACAAGTCGTACACGATATAGCCATGTTAAAAATATGGGTGTCATACCTGGCTTGTAAGTGGAATATTCTCAGCGTGTTGGCAACACGTTCACATGGGTGCTCATTAGACGGCAAAAGTATCATTGACGAAGTAATAAATTACCAATTTTATGAAAACATTCTAAAATTATGAATTTTGGGAACAGAAAACACCACTGTATGCAAGTTCTCTGTACTTAAGACTTCAAAATGAATTGTCTTTTGTGGTGTTTGTCATCTACTTTAAACGTTTTGTCCGCTCAATTCCATGCATTGATGCTTGCACTGTTTGCACTCCTTTATTGTATAGCAGTGCAAGGTACATGTAGGTCACCTTGGGACTTGGAATACTATTAATGGAACTGTGCCAGGCAACCATTTCAGCTACATGCAATACGAACCACATTAATATGACCGTTTTTTACCTTCTTATTCCTTTTACCTCAGTTTATCACTACCATCCTGTTTAGTCCATTGTGCTTAATGTTTCTGACTTAACTAATAATGTTAAGACAGACAAATCCATGCTTCATAATTACTCTAGACAACATAGTATATCTCAATACTAATGATAACGTTAAGGTTTCAATTAATTCAAAATGTACTCCACTAGTTCCCAGGCCACTATATTATATTGTACCTTATCAAGCAGTTTTTGCTTTTCAATCTTCTCTTCATCACTTTGGCAACCTATTATGTCAAACATAGCAAAACAGTTGGAGAAGCAAAGCTGAAGAGTTATAAACCTGTTACATCATGATCTTGTTTGTAGACCATGGTTAAAGTGGATAATTAACAAAATTATAATAATACATAAATTTGAACATTACAATGCTTGTTTTCCAAGATATTGTCAAGATTTTCATGCAGTATAGCTATACTGCAGTAGAGTTTGAAAGAACAACCCTTAAATTCTTGAGCAAAGTACCATGCATGTTTATTACTAAGGACCTTTCTTTTAGCTTTAAAACAGTCTTGCTTATCTGTTCATCATTATCCTTAATAGTTCTTCTTTCTGGCCAGACCTTGCTTTCTCTTTTAAGTACTTAATTGATTGGTTGATTGATTTGACTGATTAATGGATGAGGGGGTGGGGGTGTGCCAGCCAGTTTTTCCCCAACTGCTTCAGAGAAAGTCTGATTATGTTTCAAATGGTGTTTAAACCCAGGAAATACATTTTCAGACAAACTAATTTTCAAAACTTCCTGGGGAAGCATGTCCACAGTTCCCCCTAGCAGGCTTGTGCCTTTGGTGCCTGGTTGTGCCCCCAAGTTTTCCTAGGCTTGCTACAGCCTTGCTGAGCTGGTTGCCAAAGTAAAAGGAGGAGGAGGAGTACATAACATTCACAAACTAAGGCAAAACTCACCCAAACCAGAATCATGACTAATGGTATCAAAGTCTGATGCCACCCGATTACCTTGTTTCAGCAGTTGGTTCTACAGAGTCAAAGGAAGATATGATTTGAAAAACGCATATCAAAACTTGTATTAGGCCCTGTTTACAAGGAGACTGAGTTTCCCGAGGGCTAGGGTTACTCGGGTGCTAGGGACAAAAAATAGCTCACATTTACAAAGCCAGGGATGGCCCTGTTGCCCTGGACATTTAAATAAATGACGAAGTTACCAAGTTTCAAAACAAAGAAAATGGCGACGGACAAGAAGTTAGTTTTGGTGGCATTTGTAACTTTGGTCGCGTTGTTTCCAGTGCTGACAGTTATTAAGTTACAAAGTATACTTCTGACTTATCAATTACTTATAAGAAAACGACAGCAACAGGAAGAAGAAGACATGGAGAGGACTAGAAACCAGTACGGAAGTGTCCGGCGAGGAAGCGAGTTATCCCTTGCCAACGCGTTTACAAGGAAAAAGATGTCCCTAGAACCCGGGTAACCCTATCTCCCAAGCAGGGTAACCCTAGCACCAGGGAAACTCGGGCAC
>JAOBYF010488858.1:0-15813 GCA_025403605.1 Parazoanthus darwini
TTGCATTTAGTTAGCAACATTATTTTACAATATTTTTAGTCTTACATCTGGGGGGTCAGGGGAGGGTGGGGTGGTTAGAACTTGTTGTAACGCGCTTAGAACATTTTATGAATTATGCGCGCTATAAAAACTATTTTATTATTATTATTATACACTGACACACTGTCACACACACACAAACTCGTCTTCAGCTCCCCTCCTTTCCCAAACCACAGATGTATCATCCTAAACAACAACGCAAAAATGTTTGCAAACCCAGCTTTTCCGAGAACATTCATGTGCAGGAATGTTTTGCCACTGGACTCTTGAGTCAAGAAAGGCAAGCAAATAATTTGGAGTTGCTTGAAGGTTTTTGGTAATTTATTGGAGATTCTTCTGTTCATAATATGCCAGAGTTGTAAAGTTCTGTTATTGCAGTGAGCAAAAACGAGACCCAAGAGAGTAGTTATGCTTGTGTCTTTAATCAGTGATGCTCCAACCACGTAGCTTGAGTAACACTCAACTGGGGTCTTAATTGTTAACAATAAATTGTTCCTTAGACAATCAGACGAAAGAGTGCTTATAAATGGCACATCAGCTGGCATGCATATGGTCTCTTATTAGGATCTCATACATTTTTGCAAATAGTTCTTCACACTCGTGTTTTACTGGTTTGACAGTACACGCTAAAGAGATGACTTTTACGACACAAATTGGAAAATTTACTTTGAAAAAACAGCAAAAACACTTGTAAGACTTACTGGATTATTCACAATGGTCTGAAACAACTCTCCCCCATGAATACTGTACTGGAGCTTCTTGGGACCCTTTGGGTATTTGCTAAGAATCAAGGTGTGCGTCCATAAACCACACGTCTGTCTTGGTAGGACCTGAAAGGTGATATTAGAAGTAATTAAGTTCAGACCATTTCAGGTCTGCGGAAAGGAAGGGGCTGGCATTTTAATACTCAAGTAAACTCAAGGTTATGTTCACAAAAACATCACAAGAAATATCAAATATAATCAATTACAACACTGTAAAGGGTGCAAATGCTCCAAGGGGCTGGGAGTCTTCCCTTTGGAATAACAAGAATTGCATAGAAACAAGCAAAAAGTGATAAGTAATTTACCAATCATTCTTGACGCATTTTGTAAGCTTACACGTAAATTTTTCTTTAAGCATACCAGCCTCAAAGCTGAATGGGCCATCCTGTAAAAATAAAGTTTATTATATTATATTTGTTTACTGTAATTACATTGTAATGTTTTAACTGCTACGAGAATGGTTATTGATGTACTGTAATGGTTGTTGCCGGTTGTTATTGTAACAAAGGCCTCAGCATTTCAAATGTTGTGCCACGGCCATACAAAACTTAATAGAGTTCGAAGCAGCGAGCGCACATCAATGACAGGACGGTGGCTCAAATGTTCTCTTAAATGAATAAATCTGTTCCACAAAATGCAAATGACAGTTCAAGCAGAACTGTTGTCTAGCAGTAAATGAATAATATCAAACATATCGGATAAGGAGAAACAAAAGTTTGCTTTCCTTAGGGCAATTTTGAATGCAAGATGCCTTTTTTTCTTGCAATTCTTTGAGACATCATTAGGTTTGCTATAGACCTCTGTGTCAAAACGTTCTTGTGAGTCCTCATCTTTTGAGCCACATTCTATGCTTGGCCAAGAGCAGTGTCTTTTTCATCAGAAAAATCGTACAGCAAGGAAGCACTGTGTGAAATTCAGTGAACTTCGCAATTGGCTGCCATTTTTGTTTAGCACAAGGCCAGCCTTTCAGAAGTGAGAACTAGTGGCCGAGCACTAAATAATCAAAAACATACATTTTCACAATTTATAACATACTATTGCCATGTTCATGTAGCATGGCAGATCTTGTTTAACTTAATTGCTGTGTGGAACTAAACCAGTTTTGCTAAACTGATTAGTCACAAAAAGTATGCTACTGCCATGTTAAATTGGAGTTTAATTCCTGAATTAAGTTCAGCATAACAGTGGCCTTACATTTGAAACAGGCCTAAAGTTTCCGATGATGAGGAAATAAACCAGTTAAAGTTTTTCACTCAAACACTCAAGTTGGGGCAAATAAAATGACCAAAACAGTTCTCATAACAACAGCTTCTCCACATTGTTTTAGTGTTTCTTAACCCCATCTTAAAAAGGGGGAGAGGGGCAGAAAGTGCCCACGCTAAATCCAAACCTTTCTATAAACAAACTGTTAAAAGTTTTTTGACTTTTTCTAAAATTTATTAAGGAACAACTTTTTGTGTTAAATGGCAACAGCTTATGGTAGTTTGCAAAATGAAACAAAACAAACAAACAAAAACGAAACAAAAAAATGAAAGAAAATTAATGAAACAAAAATGAAACAAAAATCGCAAAATGAAACAAAACAAACGAAACAAATTTAACGAAACAAATTTAACGAAACAAAAATGAAAGAAAATTAATGAAACAAAAACGAAACAAATTTAATGAAACAAAACAAATTTAATGGAACAGAAACGAAACAAATTTAACAAAACAAACCCGAGTAAGATAAGGTTAAGCCCAATGGGGTGCTTTTGGCCATTTCCAAAGCTCAGACATGTCGTTTCATTTTTTTATACAGAATAGAGAAAATGTATCAGTTTTGCCCAGCCAAGCATTAAAATAGTGCCGTTTTTAAAATTTTGTTTGGTTTTAGAAAAGAAAAGCCTCACTGGACCTTTGATTGTGACCTTCCAAAATAACAGGTACATGTACGTAGGTACTATACAGATAATATTTGGACAAAGTATAAAGAAATCTGAAATTTCAAGACAGTCTGTACATTTCAAAATTTGCAGCAATTGGCTTAATGTCTTTAAAACACTAATATTTTTGTCTGGCACCAATTCTACTACTCTTACATCCAACAAACAGCTGTTTCTGTTTCTAGAATCCACCAAATGGATGGATGAGAAAAGCAAATGAGATGTGTGCCAAACTAAAGAGTGCACTAGGTATGACTCTGTTCTCACTCACCTTGACACCCTTATAAATAAATCCGCGTCTTTTCCTGGCTGGCTGATAATGGGGGTACTCTTCTGTTGAGGTCACTTTTAAATCAAAGACTCTTCTCCAGGCTTCATACAGTATATCATGAGCAGGGTATACACCAGAGTGGTGCGGCGCTACAGCATATTTTGTGTTTACATTGATATTGTGGGCCTGTGCAACACAAGAGAACAGGTCAGACAACTCAGACAGACAAGTTTATACCAACATAAATTATATTGTCTTTACACTAACAAGCAATGTTTCTCTTAAAATACTCCATTGCTTTAGCTTTAAATACACCTCACTAAAAAATGGAGAGCTTCTGTACCCTGGGGAAGAGGCGGGGGGGGGGGGGGTATGATTCTAGCATAGATCTTCAACTTTATCTAAAATGGGGTACGAAATCAAAATCTGGAGAAAATAAGGGGAATTTGGTCAAGGTCAGGATGAGATACTTGAGAACTGAGTTATTCATCATTACCAAATACTAAAACTTGTATACCATCCCTCTCCCCCCCCCTCCCCTGCTCTTCGTGGGAGAGGGTACATGTACCACCAGGATTTGTGACATATACTGTGTTCAGATAAGAAAGCTGGGTCATATTTGCAAACCATCACCTTAGCAAATTCAAGATTCTGTTTGAAATCATACACCAACTGCTGAAGTGATGTGCACGTGTGTGGTTTCTCATGTCTCCATGTGTGATCAAACCACCAAAATTTGTCAGCATTTTTAACTATGGCCGTGTCACCTTCATCTTCTTCTTTGTTTCCATGATGAAAATAGAAGCCTGAAAAACCTAGGTTGAATTTAAAGCCTGGCACTTTCTGTTGAAGAATCTCTTGGGTTGACACAAGTACCTAGGAAAAACAAACAAAAACTGAGACAGAAATAATGTTATACTTTTGACTAGCAACAGCTCAAATTAGATTTAGTAAGTTGTACATTGTAGGGAGGTGACATGGTTTGTAAAAACTATTATTTTGTTCAGATGGTAAAATTTCCGTACTCGTCCCTACTTCCTTATGCATACAATATGGCTGTGAAACTTCAAATTTTCGTGCAGTGACGGCCGCCAAACTTCAAATTTTTAAGTCGTGAAATTAAAAGATATAATCCTTATCCCAACCCTAACCATTACTCCTAACCCTAACAGTTATTTCGAGAATTTTGGTTGCTCGTAAGGCGAGGTTTACCTCCGAAATCAGTAGCTTTGCATGCATAATGAAGTAGGGACGAGTACGGAAAGTTTGCCCAACAACTCACCTTCCCAATGTCGAATAACGCTTGTTGGCCAAGCGCGTGCAGTCATACACGAACAGCTGCTCGCAAAGCACTCTGGACCTCTCGATACATCACATACCCACCCTCTCTTAGTTGGCATTTTGGAATAAAAGAATACGCGTGGAACCAAAGGTGGATTCAGGGAGGAGAGAGTGTGTCGTACCACGATTGCGCAAGAATCACGGTTTTGGGTCGGAAAAAAATAAAAAACAAGACCGAATTTACACCTCGGGCCACGTGCCGTAGCCCGAGTAATAATTCCGTCAGGACTTTTAACATTTACATAAGCCACAACAGTTCTTGTATGTTGACTAACTAGCGGTTTGCTTATGTTATCAGCGCGTGCACGCACGGTGAACGGAGGTTCCTTTAGCATTTTCCCAAACATGAAACTAGTCTTTCACAAATATTTTAAATCTTTTAACAAGTTTTCTTTACAACGAAGTCATTGCGGCTAATATCGTGTGAAAACACACTGAATTCGAAGTATGCTGTTGGAAACAAAAACAAGCAAAACAATTGTCAAAACAATTTCGTTCCTTAAAGTCTGGCTGGATTTTCCAAAAGGTGACTGACCGCGACAAGATTATACAGGGATCACGGCCCGATCTCCCCAGCTCACCTTGTTTGAGCTCTTGTAATACTCGTAAATCTTCGAATATCCTAAATATCCTGGACATTTTCAAAGAAAGCGAAGTCAAGAGACTTTAGAAAAGTGCAAAATTTCCATATAATAGAGGCAAAAGTCAAAAAAAAAAATTATTAGAATTTGATAGATATATATCTCCCGGACTCAATTTCCGCAAAAAAAATATGAAAATTTTGCCCACGAAGGTATACAGTAACCTTAAAAGCCTTTTATATTTTACATTTTGATGTGAGAACGTCGTTAGATTATTTTATTAAACATCACAATCGCCTCGGTAAAAAAAGTATAGTTTATTTTGAAATATAAAATTGAAATGGATGAAGGTTCAGTTTCAGTTTCCACGGTTTCTATCTAAGTTACCAACGCTCTTTTGCTGTTCATACCATTTAGTAAATTTATTCGAACTGTTCCACATTTAAAAATAAACTAAAAGCACTGAGGTTTTTAAATCTTTCCCAATGATAAGGACTTTTTTCAGTTAAATGACGATCACAAGTGACAAGACTCGCAGTGCCTGCGGTCACGATCGATCCGACAAACCTGAATTTTCCATATGATATTAAACTCTTTTATACTTGGCACGCGAACTCTTTTCAGCGTGGAAGGTAAAAGATGTTTGTAAAAGTTAGAGAGACTGGGTGTTAACACTGAGTTGAGGCTCGGCCGCAGTAATACTCATGAACGTTTGTCCGAGAAAGACTGACACCAAGCATTTCCGTGGCTAATCAGGATCCGGAGCGATTCCTCCTACTAACCGCAAGTTTTTCCAGTGACTGTTGCCATAGCAACAGTTCAATAAATCATAAAATTAGGTTTGACGTGGCTTAAATGGTGTAGCTGGGCAACCAAACCAACTCGTCGATATAATGTATATCTGAAGACAAATGGAAGCTCACAGATCCTTGTACGTTTTCAGATTGAACAGCACTATACTAAGCATGTTAAGTTTGTTTTGGCAATTTCATTTATAATTTGAAGTCAATCAGCCTGCAAGCAGAACTTTTTGTGGAATTTAAAGTTTATTATGGCAATTTCATATATAATTTGAAGTCAATCAACCTGCGAGCAGAACTTTTTGTGGAATTAAGTGGTAACACACAGATGTGGCTGTTTAAGTGCTGTATATTGCGGATAACACTTGATAATTCTCCTGAAGTAACGTTTCTTGCTTACAAAAGCTGTCTTTCGCTCACTTTCAATTTCAAAAATCAGTAAAAACTCAATGCTAAACTAATCTTTGAAATCGTTATTAACACTCTCCGCGTCACTCCCCAGTCCTGGCCTTTTTTTTGGAAAATTGCGTGCTTTCGTTGTGTGTAAGCAAAGCGGAAAGCTCAATACTTACCCAACGTTCTTCCGTCCTTTATCTTTTTATCTGAGAAAGAACACAGCAACTCAATCTCGGGAGGACTTCGTTCCAGGTTCTCCAATGTGGATTGACCTGAGTTAACTTGTATTGTAACAGTAGCTTATCCTGCTGACTCTACGACTCGTCTCCCTTCTTGACTAATTTGTAAAGACGTCTTAGGCTGATTATAGTTTTTATTTTTTAATTTTTACTGGTTAAGCATAGGCGCGGGAAGGATGTTGTGGCAGAAGAAAAATGGCGTCTCTTGGTGCATTTGTGGAGTGTAAAATGTAAATGCACATATAACTTTAAAATCCAGAAAGTGCAACAGAAGCGTTTAACTGTTTGAATTTCTCTTTTTCAGCTCAAGTTAATGTGCTATGACAATAAATCATATCTCGAAACAACTGAACCGCAGCTGAAGTCACATAGTGGAAATACCAGATTGATCGTAGTTCCAAGGAATCATCGGTAAAACGAGAGTAAGCATCAGTTTGAGCATGCACATATGAAATCAATCTATTGCCCCTCTTCGTTCAAGGTTAACCCCCGAAAGACCGGGAGAAAAGTATTGCACTGAAATCGTTACCACTGCGATCAATGCGAGATTCATTGAGTCCAGTAGCTTGATTACAGACAAAAGCACACATACAGGAATGAAGCCTCACCACTGCGATCAAGTGAGAAGTCATTCACCCGGTCCAGCAAATTGATCACACACAAAAGGACACATACAGGAATAAAAACTTAACAATGCGACCAATGTGATAAGTCTTTCACTGAGTCCGGTAATTTGATCGCACATAAAAGGGTACATACAGGAATGAAGCCTTACCACTGCAACCAATGTAACAAGTCATTTACTCGGTCAAGTTACTTGATCACACACAAAAGGATACACACAGGAATAAAACCTTACCACTGCGACCAATGTGACAAGTCATTTACTCAGTCAAGCCACTTGATCGTCCACAAAAGAACACACACAGGAACAAAGCCTTACCACTGCAACCAATGTGACAAGTTATTCACTCAGTTTGGTAACTTGATTAGACACAAACGGATACATGCAGGAATAAAGCCTTACCACTGCAACCAATGTGACAAGTCGTTCAGGGTTTTAAGTCACTTGATCAGACACAAAAGAACACACACAGGAATAAAGCCTTATCACTGCGACCAGTGTGACAAGTCGTTCAGTGATTCTAGAAACTTGATCACACACAAAAGGATACACACAGGAATAAAACCTTACCACTGCGACCAATGTGACAAGTCATTCACTCAGTCAAGCGGCTTGATCAACCACAAACGGACACATGCAGGAATAAAGCCTTACCACTGCGACCAATGTGACAAGTCATTCACTCAGTCAAGCCACTTGATCAGCCACAAACGGACACATACAGGAATAAAGCCTTACCACTGCGACCAATGTGACAAGTCATTCACTCAGTCAAGCCACTTGATCGACCACAAATGGACACATACAGGAACAAAGCCTTACCACTGCGACCAATGTGACAAGTCATTCACTTACTCTAGTTCCTTGATCACACACAAAAGAACACATACAAGAACGAAGCCTTATCACTGCAACCAATGTGACAAGTCGTTCAGGATTTCAAGTCACTTGATCAGACACTGTATCTGTTCCCACAGCAATGCTAATTAAGTTATCGGCAGTTGCTGCCCACTACTGTAATCAGTAGGTTGTGTACTAATTGACTTTGGTATGCTCTAACCCTCGACTATTTTGGTCCAATGACCCCTGCACCAAAAAAGAGGCCTTATGTTTGGGAAAATGGCCTATAAAAATATTAAACAAAATCTACAAAATTCAGAATAAAAGATGGGGCACAAAATATCGAAAGAAAACCCAACTACTGACTGAAATCCATGTGACACATGCACAAACTGGTACTTACTGGTGCTCGATCCTCGGCATGGCTACTGCCAAGGACTGGGTGACTGAGCAGTAGAACTGAACACCTCTCGCACTTTAACATTGTGAGTGCTCGTCTCATTATCTTGTGCACAACTCTGTTAAGTGAGGTTTGTTCCTCAAATATGTCATGTACAAGCTCAAGAAGTGCCTGAAATACAATGTAAATAGAAAAAAGTTTGCACCTGAAATCCATATACAGTGTATTAGTACTATTGTGTTCTGAGTGTTCCAGAAGGAATGAACCACTGCAGGAATCTCGAATACAAAAAACTCTGATGGCCTTTGAGAAATCTACCAATGGGTTCATATGGACTCTTAATTACCTTGTTTAATAATTATTATTTGAAATAAGCAGAAATTCTGACAATGATAAGAACTTGCATTGTATTCAGCTTAAAAAAAATACTTCAGTTCACTTTTTGTCAAAACAATATTACAATGATCATGTACTTTCAAAATAGATCATGCTGTGCCATGATCATGTGAGGAAACCAACAAATTCCTAGTAAACATTATTTGCTTATATGGAGAATGGGTACTATTAGACAGTTTAGTCTTGGTTTTGCAAGTTTGTCATGACCTCACAGTTATCAAAGTGCACGTGGGTGTATATTTTAATGAAAATTTCTGATTGATAATTAAAAGTGCAATGCACTTTTAATTTAATAAATTATTATTATTACAGTTATTATTATTATTATTATTTAATAACATGTAAGCCTGTACCAGTACCTACTTGTTGATGCTGTAAAACACAACCAAATAATATACAAGACATTGTAAATTAGACTAAATTAAAACAGATATTTTAAAACAAATTTGACAAAAAAAAGTAATTGTTTGTACGAAATATTACTGAAATGAACCACAAGAATAGTTTACACTTCTTGAATCTACATAGCTTTCTTTCAGAATCAAACAACTCCTTAATAAAAATTAAGTTAATATTCCTACATAAACTTTCCTATCTGCATTTCTTCAGAACATTTCATACCCTGTTTCTGTTAAATTCAATGGCCGATAATTCAAACAGCTTTGCATTGGTTATTCCAATTCCACAGAATGTAAGGTACATGTCACAAACCTGGAAAGAAAAGGTACATGGTTGTATGACACACATGAAGAAGTGTCAGAGTGGACTTTTAGAAAAATAATCTGATTTCCACATAAGATTATACAAGCAGTTAAGTAATGCAATCATTTCCATGTATACATAAACTGTTACGTTATGCACTTTCAAACTGATTTACAGTAAGTACATGTATCTCTAAGCTTAAGGTTCAAAAGATATGACCATTTTGGAAATTTCCGGTTGGTCCGATGGAACCACATGACCACTTGAGAAAACCAAAAATAATGCGTTACTTTTGCTATTTTCAGCAATTTAACCCTTTCAGCCCCAAACAGGAAATATGGCATGTTGCTAACTTCTCTCTACCTGTCTCCATCCTTTCCTTTTAAACAAGTTGGGAGAAATAAGTGATTCATCTTTTATTGTCATAAAAAAAATAAATACTTTGAATTGAATATACTGTCCTGAAAATCTAGAAAAATCTGGCAAAAACTTCCATGGATTTGCAGATCCTATTGTACATACATGTATGTGTAGTCATTGCAGATTATGATAATTTCTTGTTCAGAATTTTGATTTGACAGATTTAAACAATTAAAATGTTGCAGATCAGCAGATGAATACTTTCAGATTGTTAATTCAAATTCAGGAAAAAAAATAGTCAACAGATTTGTTACCACCTTTCACCCCCTCAAACAAAAACACTGTACCAGTTCATCTTCCTTGAGAAAGGGAACTCCTCCTGGCAGCTTGTTGATTATTTGTGCCACACCAACAACCTGAAGAAGACATTTACTTACAGTATAAGTAATTTGTACACTCTGTGAAAACCTAACATATTCTCAGACCAAATTATGTGAAATTTCCTACTGAATAATTTCAAACCTAACACTTACATTTTTACTCACTACATTCTAAGGCAAGCCCTTAGGCTGCTGAAACTAAAAATGCTAATAGAAACACCCCGTAGTTTCATCCAAAAAAGGTTACAGGTTTCAGACCAAAATGTTCAAGTCTATAACAAGTCTCAGATGCATGTGAAAGCTGCCTGAAAACAAGGTCATTATCACTGCACAAACCTAAATTACGTCTATCAGGCAGTAACCCCCCCCCCTTCCCCACCAAAAAAAATGGAGTTGATGTATTCCTTGGTGCCCATCTTTACGAACAAACCAGAAACTGAGAGCATGCACATGTAAATATTGACCTGCTCCCTTCACTGTACAGTGTAGTAATGTACTGGTACCAGATCCTCACCTCTCCTTCATTGTTTATGATAGGTTTACACAACAAGCTCTTAGTGTGATAACCAGTCTGCTTGTCCACATCTTGGTTGAATCTTGGATCCTGGAAAAAAGCAAACACTCAGGTGTCAAGAACCATATTTCCCATGTTATTCAAGAACTAGGGTGGATGCCAACCGAGAAGAATCTCTGCTACCATCACTCGGTGACATGTTATGACGTACAAATGCAAGAACCATTTAGCACTGGACTGCCTTTATACCAAACTATCAATAAGACCAGATATACATTGATACAACACAAAGCAGTGTAAGGTCTTGATTGTTTCTAGACTTTGGACCTTTATTGCTTAATGGTCATCTTTTATCATGCAATAAAAACTTGGAACTTGCTTAATGACCGAACCAAAAATATCACAACTCTGCAACATTTTAAACAAGCATGGAAGGCAGAGATTCTATTAAGATTTTAAGTTATTTCAATGTTTTAAATATTTTATGTGAGCGATTGTAAATTAACTTTTAATCAATTTTTTTGGTCTTTGATACACTTCTCTTCTATGGTTTGGTCCCACACAACGTCAGGGAACTACATACACCCTGTACAATCATGTAAATTATAAGTTTGCTCGAAACTCAGTACTTCTGTCCCAGATTTTGTCTTTTTGGGTCTGCAAGCTTAAGAGTGTTCAGGATTTTCTGATTTATGCAAGATATTGATCCCAGATGACAACAGTCTTATCATCTGAGATTAGGTTCTGTTTCCTGTACTCAGTGGGGTCTCATTTCCTGTAATTTTAATCCCAAAAGAAGAATATCCTAACTGTATGTAAAGGTGTTTTTTGAGTCATTATACATGTTTACCAGTTTATTAACTTTTGTTTTTGTAGCTTGAAGTCTTTGGCAGTTGCTCTATATAGTGTTTAATCACTTTGGACAATTTGTTTCAGCCTCGTAGCTGTGAGTTCACATGACGGTTGGTGTTACTACTGGTCACTCAGCTTCTTTTGTTGCCGATCAAAATTACCTTTCTCAGAAACAGTTATTTTACTACCAGAGAATAGTTGTACATGTACTATGCAAAGTCAAAAAACCCAATAATTTTTCTTTCAGATTTGGGAGAAATGTTTTGTAACTGTATATTATATGCATTTTCAAACTGTATTTGCAGAAAGCAGTTTTCGCAAATTTCTAAGAAAGACAGCTGTAAATAGTGGGCAAAATTAAATTTCCAATAAAATGATTACAAAAAATTCCATTGAGACATACGTACCAAAATACACAAAGGAAACACTATGTTGCCCCATCTAAGGAATTGTTATGAGCCAATTATTCATGTCCAATAAATTATTATAAAGTCAGTGTAGCTTCATTCTGTACTGTCTGAATAAACCACGACTTCAGACTGTATACTACTGTAAGTAACCTGAACAGAACATATTTTTCTGATCTCTCAAGTAATATAACTAAACTTTGCCATACACAAAATTGTGTTTTGTTTCAGATTCATTGTCTTCCAGTAGTGATATTTTTACTGTATGTGATTGTTATCTCAAAACAATATTTCACTTACAAATGAAAAATGTACAATTCATGAACTTTTTCAGTTTACAGAAGTAGCCATCCATACCTTCAAAAATGTTAAAGAAAAAACATGGGGAGCATTTGGAAAATTATAAATCACAATCATAAACAAGACCAGCAGAGATATTGCTAACAAGTAGACAAAGGTCTGATGCCTTGATTTTTTTTTTTCAAGCATAATATGACATTTTTTATACATACGTATATACCTGTATTTGCTCATTTGTATACTGGAATAAAAATAATTGTGACAATTTCTAATTGCTGAACCAAACTCAAAAAGTCCAACATCACTTAAGGAATTTACACATTTTAAATTGACTAAAAGTAGTTTTGCCAAAAGCAACAGTCTACTAAATTTTTATTCTAAAGTTTTAAAATCGCTGATGCAAAACAACTGTTTTTTGAAGAAGTGCTTTGGGCTAATTCCAGAACCGCTATGGGTTCTTTTGCTCTGCGGGATAAACAAAACAACAGGGCATTCATTCTGATTATATGCCACAATATATGTCTTGACGCTGTATCTCTATAATCTTTCATAACAACCGTGTTTACGTTTTCTGCTAGTGCTAACGAATCATGAAAAATTTGATCCCAAAAAAAAACAGAAAAAGTTTAGTCTTTCGTCGGTACGTGGTGTTAAAGGGACAGAATGAATTAAAAATATAACCAGTCAACGGACGTTTTCTTGTTTTGATAAAACAAATTATAAATAATGCAAAATATACAAATTGCTACAACTTCCAGTTTCTAATTTCGTAGTGAGAAATAAAGCCCTCTGCGGGCAAAGATGCTTATCAAAGTTCGGCAATAATCCCCACAAAGTTACTAGTACTGGCAAGTACCTCCAAACTTATGCAAACCAGCAGCTATTGCCATTATAAATTTAATACAAATCCCTAATTCCTGAAGTGCATTCGTGGATCTCTCTGGCTGACGCAAATTTCAGGGTTTGCTTTGATCTTTGTTGTGCAAGAGCGTCAAAAAGAAACCATTCCACTTCTTTGACAGGAAGACAGTGGACTACTGTAGAACCTCGCAGCGTTTTAGTACACTTCTAAAGCCGTCAACTTTTTATTTTCTCTGTCTTCGGCAGCTGTTTGTTTTGTGTCTCCGAACAAACACACTAGCACTGCGCATTTATTCAATTTTTCACATGCAAAACTAAAATGGCGAATCCGTTCAGTTTTCAGTGGATGACATTATGGCCTTTTTTATCATTTCGACAGTTGGTAATCCAAAACATTGTAGTAAAACAAAACCAATGATTTTTTATCACTATACACAGCCACTAAACTGTAAACAGAAGCGACAACAAACAGCTTCAAAAGGGCTAATGACTCAGCGTTAGCCATCGGCAAGATGTAAATTGGCTTTGCAAAACTATCGAACAAGACTTTCATATTGACAACAGTATGTTAGATAGAAATTCTACAATGCAATTAAGGGTATTTAGTTTCTCGTTAGGTAGATCTCTTATTTGTACCCCAAAGCATGAATATCAAAATAAAACAGAAGTTTTGCACGTGTTTCACTGAAGCAAAACCGATCCAGATCTTGTGGCGGTGATGTGATTGTAATCCTTAAATATCCCCAGCAATAGCCCTCAACTCGCCGACCCACCGCTCTGAATATTAAGCAAGCGGACGATATTGCGTATCAAGAGCAGCGAAAAACACTGAAAATAAGCCATGGCTCTCTGCTTGGTGGGCTCGCATGACCATTGAGTTTGTGGGGGCACAAAACACTATCAAGCAAATCACCAAACGTGATAAACTAAGTTATTAACAAAATCGGCTTGCAACACAGTTCGAGCGCACTATCTACTAATCCTCTTTGATTTTCAGACAACATTTAATCGGCAGCGCACCAAGCCTACAAACAAGCTTTTATACTGACGCCTAAAAACCTTAATGATTTATTTATACTCAAAAAGTTACCAACCGCATAAGCATCGGGAATGTTGACTGTTTCACCAGTTTCTGCGGCATACCCGACCAATCCTTTCCCCCATGGAACTCTGATCTCTCTCTGATGATCCATAAAATCCTTGCTCGGAGAACTCGGCGAATTCACTTGAACATCGAAAACTTTAGAAACCAACCACTTCCGTTTTCCTTTCGAGCCTTCCACAAGAAACAAGGAGCAGCGATCTGCATTGGTTAAAATCCCCACATTCACCAAAATTTTATAACTTAGTGTCCTAACGTCCAAATCGTTGGCAATATCCTTAACAATTTCGAAGAAAAACTCCCGCTCATTGGTGTTTTTGAGGTCAAGTTTGCTTTCGTTGTTCATGCCTTTCGAAGAAGGCAGGCGAATTTTCGATTCTATTAGAGCTCCAAGTACATGTTGCTTGCCGCAGTTCGGTAGAGATTTAGTTTTCCTTAATGGTCTCGGAGGGCTCCGAACCCTTCTTGTGTGTTCTTCACGCACTTCGCTCAGGTTTAACGAGTCTACAAACCGCGACGAAACTGTTCGACTGTAAGTCAGCTCCCTCTTTCGTTCCTCGAACGAATGCTGCCGTTTGGTAACAGGATGTTGCTGAGGTTCGGAATGCCGTCGAGTTGCAGGAGACAAATTCTGTCCAAACTCAACGGATTTTTCGCTCTGAATCTCAGCCTGTTCTTCAGGGTTTATAACATCTACGGTGTTACTAAAACGAAACAATTTTACCTTGCTCCCTGGTTGCCCATCGCCCTCATTGTTGTAATTTATACTTTTCGACAAAATTCGTTCTGTTTTCGAATCGAATTCTGATTTTCCACACACACATAAAATATTGCCATCTGCGGCTCTCTCTTTGAGCCATCGTCGAACCATGTGAGACGTCGCGTTTCGCACAAAATACTCCTCAGTTTCTGTAGGATGGCAGTTCAGCCACGTTTCCACTTGGTGAAATGTTAGCGTCATGGCAAAAATGTGCTGTTCATTCTGAACGGCGATGCCGAATCGGAGTTTACATGCCTTGTACAATCCACTGCCGCCAGCCAGTTAGCAGATATCTCGTAAAATGACTTGATATCTCTCATATAACTTAGGCAAAACACGCTTACTTCGGTTTCACACAATCTTTCGGGCGCCGTGAAGCCAGCGACAAGCGCGCATGTATTTTCCAGTGTAAACAAACAAACCCCTGCTAAATATGCCAAACCGATCTGTCCATAATAAATTGCGACTTCTGTCACTCGAATATCTCCATAGCCACTTGAACAATTCACTGGCAATAGTTCCAAGATAGTAAACTAGTTGTTAAAATGGCTTTCGGTGTCAACCAAGAACATCATCATGTGTTCGTCACACGCGCCAAGTCAACTGTGTCCCTTTACTGCGGGCTTTTCACGGTCACGGTTTGAAAGTCGTTTCAGCAGAGGGCCGAAAGTCATCTGCCACAACACAACAGCTCTGTTTACCTTTCTTGGTACACAAGACACGTTATTTCGCTGTACGACGAATTGTGAAAGAAAAAAATGTACTTTTCTTGTTGAAAAATTTCCGTCGACTTTAAAATATTCCGAGTCCGTGATACGCGACAAAACAATACAGAAACCACGTGATCTAATATTTCGTTGGCGAAATCTCCGCTTTGTTAAAAACCCGTCAAAGAATAATATATGTGTAATTGTTTATTAACCTGTGAACAGGTTCACCGGCGAAGGGGGAAGGTAGG
>JAOBYF010489969.1:0-15813 GCA_025403605.1 Parazoanthus darwini
TACTGCTACTGCTACTGCTACTGCTACTGCTACTGCTACTGCTACTGCTACTGCTACTGCTACTACTACTACTACTATTACTACTACGAACTGGACGATTGTTGGTTCGATCCCATGAAACTGTGAAAGCAGCAACAAATTATCCTCGGTGCAACAAAATTCTGATATAGATTATGTTCTTTTCTGATCATTCGCGATCGTAAAACAATCCCGATCGTTTGGATCTCTTGCCATGTTTGCTGATATTGTCCAAGTCGCCCGGCAGTGTTTCCAGATAATCATCTCAATATGGAATTATTCTAAATATTTTTCGGAATGATGATTAACTACTTCGCATTTTTATGTGTGTAATTTTGAGGTGTATATGTGCTTTTACTCCTAAATGAAAAGGAAATGGATGTGCTGGTCTGTAAACTTAAAAGTAGAGATCGTCAGTTTGACAATACAACAAATACAGGTCCGCTTAATAGCTTTGATCCCCCGTTTGATTATCAGCCTAAGGGCCTGGATTAAGCTCTTTGTCACTCCTTCTTCGTTAACTGCCTTTGCTTTCGAAAAACGTCTGCCTTTTTACCAACCTCATGACAATAACACATACCATAAAAACCAGGGATGTACGCAAGGGGGTCCAGGGGTTCCGGAACCCCCCGCCCCCCTTTCAAAAGCAAACTAAATCTGTTATATTTGGGTAATGGGAAACCATCCTCTCCCTTGCAAAAATCCTAGGTACACCCCTGATAAGCCTTACTGATCAAGCAAAAGAATACATAAAAAATGTATTACGAAAATTCTAGAAAAACTAACAACGAAATGAGTATTACAAGTATTATTACTATTATGAACATTGTTGTTTTTATTATTACTACCCTTATTATTATTATTATTGTTAATAATAATATTATTGTTATTGTTATTATTATTATTATCATTTTATTATTATTATTATTATCATTATTATATGTATTGTGTATACACCTCAGACACAGATGTAACAGGTCACATACATCTATGTGCTTTCCTCGGGGGCTCATTAAAAAATATGTCATTCTTTTCCAAGATTTCCTCTTCTGGGTTTCAGTGACCTGATAATAGTACTTTGCGCATGCGCATTTGTTAACAAATATTGTTATGCTCATGAGAGTCCATGAATCTACCTGTGAACTCACGCAACATGATTATGTGATCAGTGAGAGTGTAAACATGAAGTTGGCGGAGGCTCGTTTACAAGTCATAAGTTGTTATATAAGAGGTTACGTGACTAAAAATCTATTGGACTAACACAAACTATCCTGATTTTGGTAGTGTTTCGCAGATCAGTTATGTGTCTCTATCGTCGGTCAGCGGTCGTCTTCAAAGATGGTGGTAACCTGGTCGGTGAACTGGCTGCATCGACATGTCGGAAACTCACAAATTTGCAAGAAACAAGAAAAATGTACAAAAATTAAGGGTTTTATCACCGGGTTTGCTTATCTTGCCTTTTTTCGTCCACTGTGAAAGGTCAGTTGCATAATTTCTTGGTCGAAAAAAGTTACACACTTTATACTTTTGCTCTAAAAATTTGATTTTAAGACGCCATCGTGGAAATTTTTTCTCTTCCAACCTCGCACGCATGCGCAGTCATTATTCCGACATGTCGGCTGCATCCGCCCCTTTTCATATACCGTGCACCGCTGGTTTAGAAGTGTACCATTAGAGCATTAAAGTATTGGTAAATAATTCACTTGAGGTGATTGTACATACTAAAATATAATGACAAAACTCATGAATCGCAAGGGAAAGTTTCCCCTTAAGATACAACTTCATGCACATCTCCCGCTATAACACATTTTTTCGGGGTACTTTCTTGCTATAAGATAAACTAGTAGAGAATGTTTCCACATCAAACATATCCACCCTTCGTTTCCCGCCATACGGTACATCCTCACGCATCTTTTCCGCTATTTTCTGCTTTTTCGAGGTGCTTTCCGGTCAACGCGAATTTCCAGGGAAATTTTGTAGCCTAATGTACTACATCCCGACGCAAGCTTTCCACTTAATGTACCTCCCCACGTACGTTTCCCGCTATCTAAAACACGCTTTTCCTGGGAAAAGTTTCCATCCTTTAATACGTTCGTCGTGCACGTTTTCATCACATTAAATAAGAAAGGCCTTGTTTAGTGTGCGTCTATCGAGTTATGGATGCACGCGAGAAGTTGGGAGAGCACGAGAGAAGCGTTTGAGTGGCACAAGACGAAGCTGAGTGCTTCTCTAGCTTCTCGAGTGCTCTCCCAACTTTCCAAGTGCATCCAATACTCGATAGATGCACAACTTAAGTATAGACTACTTCTTTTAGAATATTGCTTCTGCCACTTTAAGCAGTATTTATAAGAAAAAAATACACGCAAGCTGATAACATACAAAACTCTCCTAAACCGTTCTGAACGTGTGTCTATCGAAATACATAGTTCATTATGAATTCTCGAGTATGTGCAGTTTAGTGACAGGCAGTGATCACAATCACAACGTACACTGAATTCACTGAAGGAACTGAGTTCAAGGAATTTCAAGGAATTTCAAGGATTGACAAAAAAGTTAGTTAAGTAACAAAAACATGATTGTAGACTACGCAGAACTGTTTTCAAGGCCTGCCAAGGACCATCTCTAAACTCAAGAGTTTTCAAGGCCTTGAAACGATAATCAAATTCAGAACCTCTTAAGGGCCGTAAAAACCTTTACTTGAGTTATGGAGATCAGATGCATGCAGCACAAACATATAACGTCTTATGGAAAAGTAGTTATTACTTAAATCAATTTCCTTCCAATACCTGAGCCTTCTTGATCGTATCGGTCCAGTGCTGTTGATCGGTCACAGTCCCTTGCAAGGCGAACCCCTGCACCACTGTGTTGTACTCATTCAAGTAGATTAGGAGAAACATACCTGGGGGCGACAAGCAACGAATATATTTTGTGTTTATTTTTTAAAAATGAGATACTCGAGTACGTTCGAGCACATCGGTTGCTCGTAACAGCATCGAAGGGGGGCAGTCACGACAAAATGCTTATAACGTAAGGGAAATTTCTTCAATAAAAATAACAATATCTGAAGATTGTTTCAAAACCTTTAAGCTGGTTACTTCGGCATGCGCATGCGCGTCAGATTCAACTTTTCGCAATTTCGTCTCCTGCCAGGACAAATTATTGTCAAATTATAAGCTTATAAAATCCTTAACCTTCGAACCACATCCAACCTCTGGTATCCAACTCAAGTTTGATGTTTATACCACCTTTTGTACACAATATAGAATATAGCCTGCGTTGCAGCCGGTTTGTTTGTGTTCAAAGGGTGGTCTAAACCAACGGTTTAGACTGTCTGTGGCGCAGGCTTTATACAATACAGAGAACTCAATTTCTACTGAAGGATTCCTATCACGTTTAAAGCATGCGCACTACTGTGACTGACCCCATTTAAGAACTGACAAACCTGGGGCCGACGGGACCAATGGCTTAACGCCGAAAGACCAACAGAACGGTAACACCAGAAACCGTACCTGGCAACTTTCTGGTGAACAGGCCGAAACTTTGCGGACAGAGTAGTAACCTTGGCACGCTTAATGCTATAAATCCGCTGTTAATCGCCGTCAAATGTGACGAAATCATAAGACCGCTGAAGGTTTGCGTCAACTCACAAGTCAACGCTACAAACAAAGCGCTGTTAAAGGGCCTCAGCGACAACGGCGCCAACGTCAGCGAGAACGTTACAAAAAGAATTTTATTACAGAGTACAAGAGTAATTTAACATTACTTTCTTATCACTCAGAAGTAGTGTTCCAGATAAAAGCACCAAAGAATCTTAAACTAAGTTTAACATAGTTGGTTCTAACAAATGGAAGAGAATACGTTTGTCTCGCAGCCAGTCTTGTGTTACAGGCAGGTATAATGCTGATTTTAAAACAAATCAACTGATTTAAAAGTATTTGGCAATTTGTCTGTGTAAAAAATACATAATTGCCACATTCTGCGTCGACGTTCGCGTCCTAGCTTCGAAAGGTTCCTTATGTTGTTGAGAATGGAAAACGTTTAGTACAATCTTCAACACGCTACATCATGATCTGTTTAATTAGAATAAATGGAATACAATCTATTTGACGGTACACTTTGAAACATATTTGTCCATCCGTTTTGCCAGTGTGATGTCAGTCGAAAAAAAATTCTGGACTAACAATCCAAGTACATCAAACACGCTTTGTCATTGCGCTTCTTAAGTAACCCCAACGAAATTACTCAGAAACGAACCCTACTTATTAGGAAATTACACCCTTAAACACCTTACCTGGATCTTTGGACGGATGAACCACCAACTTATCAACTGGGAGGGGCTGAAAAAAGAAAATGTTTGGTTACCTTAATGACACAATATAGAACTGAGCATTGAGATTACCTAACAGCTGGCAAAGGTAGTGGAAAACGACAAGCATCTCATTCCTGTTTCACAAGAACTTCATATAATAGCCCCCTGTGACTCCAGACTGTCAATGACTACTGGACTGAAGCTAGTCCTGTTCTGGCCCCGTTTTATCTTCGCTCTTCGCTGTGCTCCAGGGGACTGTGCCCAACGCTGGACCTCCGCATGGGGCTCAGTGCCCCCGAGCGCAGCGAAGAGCTAAGAAAAAACGGGGCCAGAACTGGTCTATGGAGAAGCAGGAGAAAGCTTCAGTTCGAGTTTTGCTCATTCGTCTCTCACCCCGCTCTACAACTTGTGGAGTGTTTATATTCCAGTCTACGGGCAGACGCCTTATGAGAATTAATTAGTGACATTTACAGTGGGTGGGTGGGGTGAGGAGGAGAGGTAGGAACCGCGTAACTTCATGACAACAAACGAACTAGCCACTGACAGGTATAAAGTTAATATTGTAGAAACTTGTGCTTACAGGTTTCAGAACACGGTATTTATCTCCCTTCTTTGGTTTCGTAATCAACATCACATCCGTGAACAAAAAGACGTAGACATCCATCTGTAAAGCAAAAAACGTCACAACGCTTGAAAGGAGAAACGTAACATCTGTGAATGGTTCTGCTTCCTGTTATGATCTTAGAGGGTTAAAAGACCAAAAAGCCAGACCTTGTAGAAAGATTTACATAAAACGTTCAGTCTTCACAAAACAACTAAATCATACACACACAAACATATGCGGACACACACAAAAACGCATGGGTTTTTAAACGACAATATATCATTCAAAAAGGCGAGTATACTAATTTCACTGTATACAACAAGTCTCAGTCAAAGTTTTAGACTCCTGCTGCAGTCCTGTTCCTTTCTTCTATGTGATAACATAATTTTAAACACAGATTGCTGGGCGTAAAATGATCCATATATCGCTTGTCTTCCTACTAACCTTTCCTTGCTTCTCAACTAGTCGAAGAGGGCCCTCCTGTAGAATACACCGATGTTCGCCCGGGCCAACTCCAGGCATTGGCCCCATGAGGTCGAGGCTGCTGTACTCTGTAAGGATCTAAAAAATACAGCACAGTATTAAGTCAACAGAGCCTGGTTCCTCAAATACGGCACAATATTAAGTAAACAGAGCCTGGTTCCTCAAATAGTCTATAGCTAGCGATTCTTTCCCCTACCAGCACTTCGCCACAACTCATTTTTAAAATTGCTCTGTGGTTGTATAATATACAGTCCTGTACCATTTCATTCACGTGACGTAAGAGTAATCAATTAACCAGTAAACTTGTGGCCCTCGGTGACCCCTTCCTCTATCAGTGCTCCGTCGTACGGGTAAGTATTTAAAGCTAAAGCTACACGGATCAGAAGAAAGTCGAAACAGACGTTGGAGTCACCGACGACCGATCTGGGGACCTCCAGCTCCAAAGGGCCACGCAATAACCAACTGTGTTACACCAACTTTGTGTGACAAAGTCTCGATATAAATCTGTCAAGGTGAGGCTGCTAAATTTTCGAAAATTTACATACCTTTTCCATTTCTTCGTTCACAGGTTCCACAGAACAATAGCTATCCACTAATATACGGTCGGAAATTTTCTTCAGTTTCTCCTCTTCGTGGCGAATTCTCATGGCACCATTCACTTTGCTTAAAAAGGCCTGAACTCGTAAGATCTGAAAACAAAATCTGCATTAGTTTATTCGTTCTCCAACCACGACGGTTTAGTTTTAACGTCAGTTTTATAAACAGACAACAATTGGTATATTTCAACTCGCTTGAGTATCAAGATTTGATAATAGCGACAACAATTATTAACTGACTGACTGACTGATTGAATGATTGATTGATTGATTGACTGACTGACTGATTGATTGATTATTTAAATGACTGAACACTCGAAGACAAAGGTTGAAATTGTGTGTTTTTCGCCGTAGGTATGTTTTCGGAGCTTTACACCAAACCTTGCGGCGAAAAACATATTATATCAACCGTTGTTGATCAAAACTCACATATCCGATTGACTGATTGATACACTTAACTCCCCTAAAACTGTTTTAAAATATGAGTGCAATTTGGAGGGTTACGCAACCTTGACTTCAGTGTGCGCCAGTCAACAAGAAAACCAACAAGACACAATAACGGTCAGACATCTCACCATTCTCATCACTTGCGTCTTCGTCACATCGTCCTGAGTTTTCCTATGAATGGCTTTCAGTAACAGCGGGTATTTGGTGACTCTCTGCATCGGCTTGACCAGTAAGTCACTCAGCTTCAGTCTGTCAGTGCACAGTCTGTGTTCCTCACACCACTACAACACGAACACAGAAACTTCAACCTTAAACCTGTAAACTACATACTTATTTACGTCTAATGAATGTTACCTTTATTTGGAGTCCGAGCCTCAGCCAAATAACGGGTCAGTCGGAGGCTACTGTATGCAGCTATCGAACGTTGTGTTCAGGTGATCAGAAATTGGGCGAGCGAGAACAGACTATTAGCATTAATGAATGAGGCAAAGACTGAGTTCATTTTATTTGTGGCAAGCGGACAACAGCTTGTCAAAGTCAACACTGAACATGTTAAAGTAGGCAATGTCAATATTGCTCCTCTCTCTCCTGTAAGAGATTTAGACGAGTGTGGTTCGATGCTAAATTACACACGGAAGAGCATTTTGGAAGTACTTCTTAAAATGATATTTTCAGTTAAAATATAGTGCTCGATGTTGTTTATTACTCATCTGTTAACTAACTGCTCAGTTATGACTATAAAGGCATTGTAGCACTGTACTGAAGAGCACTTTACACTTAACTAATATCTATAAATATATAAGTTTCGTTATACTTAAACGGCGGAGGGGTTGGCGCATTGGTTAAGATCTTTGCCTCCCAACCCCGAGGCACCAGGTTCAATCCCCGGCCTGGTCGAGGATTGAACACTTGGTTGATCTTCTTTCCCGCTAAAGTTGACTCAGCTTTCCATCCTTCCGAGGTCGGTAAAACGAGTACCAGCATAAAGCGGCTGCCTGAGGCGCCTGTATATGCTTTCGGTCCGCTGGGGGTAAACTGATCATTGTAATGCGTCTTTGAGCATATTCATATGAAAAAGACGCAATATAAATGTACCACTTTACCTCATTTTTACTTATCTCAGCTTCAGAGTGTTCTTAACATGACTCTTAAATTTTGGGCTTTTTCAGCCTACACGTTCTTATAAAAGGGTTCTTAAAAGAAAAACTGTATGTGAGTGTGTGATTGTTTTGTCACATCGCCATCACATATTAATTCTGTTGCCGGATTTCCTTGATCTAATATCATAAAACTTTTAAAATTAGTATTATTGTTATCGACGTGCATGAACAAGTAAAAATGGGAAAATAGGGAAATGTGGTTGAAAGTTTGTAACTTCAAGAATTTGGTGGAATTGAGATAGTTTTAGATATGATTAACTTTACCAAAGTACATACTGTGTTTTACTGGATTGGTACACATACGGTTAATCTCAACTTCAAAACTTTTCCATGACCTAGGGGACTTCAGGAACAGATCTGAAAGAGGGTCTGAATGGGAGTACCCAGCTCTCTAAATAAGTTAATCCACAGGCCAAGTGAGGCTAAGGAAATATCCACTAGACGACGCTAAACGGTCCTCTTTGACCCCTGAGTCACAAAATTCAGAAACTTGAAGATCTAGTGACAACTGGCTGGAACAACAACATTCATGCTTGATACATCCCTTCTAAGAATCGGTCAGTAGTTTGCTGTTACACCTACCGCGATGTACGTCTTAAAATTCTCATCCTCTTGCAATTTCTCCTTTAGGTATTTTAAACACTTTGCTTCCTCCAAGCAGTACTTTATGTACGGTTCGAACCTTGTTTCGAACTGCGGAAACAAGACAAGTCGTGAACAAATTACTTGGAAACCCAAAAGGCAAAAAAAACCCTAGAATAAAATAGAAGTTTTAAAGATACTGGTTAAGTGGATTTTGCCAGTTATAAATCCTTCCGAAAAGACTTTAGTTAGTTAGTTATTTAAAATAACAATAGCAAAAATACTAATATCAACACAAATTACAATATTAATAATAACTAAGATATAACAACTAACAATAATAATAATAGTAATAATAATGATGATGATGTTGTTGATGATGATGATGATGATGATGGCGATGATGATGGCGATGATATAACACTAAATGACATTTACAATGCGTAGCTTTCGTAAAATGTTTTAAGTTTGGACTTAAAATTTAAGAGAGTACTACAGTTCCTAGTCTTTTAACCTGGCCCTAAGAATACCTAGTTTAGAAACTTCAGTTGTTGCCAAAGCGATCCTCTAAAAATCGCCGGATTGCTAACACCGATCCTTAAAAGGTACTGACAAAGAGCTTCCCCGACCTCCAACCTTGAAGGGTACCCCACCCCACCCCCCAATCTACTAGTACTACACACTTTTTTTTATATAAGAACCAGTAAATTTGACTGAACCTCGAGTTGTTCTTAATTTTTCCCATACATTTGCTTAAACTTTTCGGCCAATCTGAGCCTCGTTGTTCTTATAAAGTTGTTCTTTTACAAAAATAAAAAAAAAGCGTGTACTACTACTAGTCATAACTCGTGAAAGGATCGTGTGGCAATGAAACTGACAGCGCTTTGGTAAGAAAAGAAAAGGAAACCTCAAGTTTTTTTTCACCAAGTGCTACTGTACGATATTATGGTAGAAAAGATCAATGAAAACTTACAGTTTTTACTAGTTTTGTGAATCGTTTTGATAAAATATTCTTCACTTAAAATCTAGCACGATTAGAAAATAAAAAGTTTCCCGCCAAAAATGCACATTGCGGCGCGCGCGCAAAATGAAAGCGCGCGAAAAATGAAGCCTCGCCGCTAAACCGCTCTGCAGTAGATGGCCTTTGATCGGTAATCCATTATAGATAATCCAAGAGGATTTCGACGAGAAAAAAAACTAAACATGAACGAGTGAAAACAGTTTTGACGTTCAAATATTACGAAAACAGCTTTCTTACTTGTACAAAAAAGGAAACTTACCATTGGAAATCCCTCTGTCATATCTACGGGGTTTAGCGCCTCGTGGGTCCGCCGAGACTTTTGCCGTTTTGGTGAAAGATAAAAGGCGCGGTAAGTAATGAGTATTAAATTATGGCACACACAATTGTAATTGTTTCTTTCACCACTATTTCTAATGCTGATACAATAAATGCAACTATATCTAGTTGTAGACTTGTTAAATTATAAAAATTAAATTAAATACAAAGAATATTGTCAAAATCTCAACACTTTCGTTCATTCAAAAGAGAATTACTTGACTTATTTCGGGACTTAATTCTACATTGGCGTAAAATTAATGGGGTTGCAATGGGCAATTGACACAGCAGGCAAGTGATTTAGTTTTACCTTTGTCAGAACTAAATTTTTTTTAATAACTCTCACATAAATTATTTTAAACCTTTCATCATTTCTTTCAACAAACGTAGCAAAAATACTCACATTTATTACAACTTGGCTCAGGCAATCCAACCAAAAAGATAAATTAACTTCATAAATTTCTTCTATATTGCTAAATAGACGCTCCATTTTAACCTAGAAAAACAAAACAAGACGCATTTACACATTTTTTATACTTCTATCATTACCTCAAAAAGTCAAAGACAACCGTGTCTTTCAGCAAGGAAACAGGCTTAAACGTGAAGCAACGTCAAAATATATACAGAAAAATACTTTAAAACAAAGGAAAATGTTTTAGTCTTGCAAGTATATGCCTTTCACATCAAAACTTACATCTTGCAAAAATCCTTCACTCTGCAGATTCCTCAGGCACAAGATAAATAACTATAAAAAAACACAACTGTTAAATCTAGCTGCATATTACTGTACTTTACACATCTTATTAGGGAGAAGCCAAATTTATCGAAATCCTACTCTCAATTTACTTAAAACGACAGATATTGCCGTTTGGGAGGGGGGGGGGGTATGTTAGGGAGTTGGTGCTGTCGTTTTTTGTCTTCTAGCTACATAACCTTTACTCCCCAGCATGTTCTTCAACATCCATCTTTTCCTAACAATTTCAATATAAAATACATTGATTGGTTGTGAGAAAAAAGGAAGTGATCATCCACTCTAAATTCTTTAAGATAAAGTGTAAAATTCTCCTTTAATCTTTTTTATATGAAACATATATGGAGATAAGTAGTGAGAACTTACAAACATTATTTGACACTATTGGGGGGGGGAAGGGTTTGCAAGTGAAAGGGTTGGCACTAGAAAAGTATAAGATATATATGAATCTATCCACATTGAGGGGAGGGGTAGGGAGAGGGGGGAACGGGGGTGCTCTCAAGTTTCCCCAAGGAAATGGATCTATAAATAATATGCACTGAAGTTAGTACGTGAATCAAACTCGACTGGTTGTAGTTTTATTCTGGTGATTTGCTCATAAATATCATCTTAGTTGCTGTTTTGCTATACAATAAATGTTAATTTGATAAATCAGCCAATTGGTAAACTTGATTCTGAGCCACAAAAAATACTTGAACATCACCTGATCATGAGCCATAATGGAAAAAATAAAAGACTATCTACCTTTTTAAGGACTCTCAATTTTCTTAAATAGGTAACCTCAGTGGCAAGAAGCTCCCAGATGGCTTCTTGGAGGTCTTTCTGCTTCTTGTTCATAACCTGAAACACACAAATGCAACATGAGTCACATGCACATTAGTCAATAGCCAGTGTGTGCATACCTTCATCTGTTTGTTCAAAACATATAATTATTACATTATTCACTACCTCTAAAAATAAATTTGAAAGTCACCTCAACATATTCTTCGCTGACAACTTCTGTCCAAGTGTCTTCCTATAATAAAGTAAAAATACTGGTTCAGCACAGGAATTGTGTCTTTAGATATAGTTAAACCTATCAGACTGGGTTTTTTTAGACTTTCTAATCAATCATAAGAATGAATCTTGTACTCGAACATTGTATTTATTAGTCTAACCACATCAAAACTGGTAATACATTGAGGCTATGTCAGGGATCGCGTTAATGCAAGAATCGTGCATTTTTACACAAAGTGTCTCTCAAAAAATGCACTTTGTAGTTTGGATTGCGTCCCTTGTACGAAAACATTAAATCAGCCCAAAGCTCCGTCTTTATTATGGGACCCCTTAACAAACCTTTGGGACCCCAGGACTTGCAGCAAACTTTCTAGCGCAATCTCTGTACATTTTATACAATTGAAAGAACTGTCACAGTTATTAACATCATTTTAATAACAGCACAAAATGTATACCCACATAACCTTAGTGTATTTACAGAATTAGAAAAAGAATACATGAATGTAATATAGAATATTGTTTTACTGTATATCTATATACTATATCATTCTATATCTTAATTGTTATAAATATTGCTGATCACTGCAAGTTGATACCAGCTGATTTGCACAATCAGTTTTTCTCAGGATAAATAAAGTATTATTATTATTTTCTTTAATATTATTATTATTATTATTTAATTCCATAATTACATGTAGCAAGTTCTAAATTAAATCCAAATGAAAAATCTTGTAATTACTTTGTTAAAAATAACTAAAAATAAAAATGAGTTTTCAGATACTAACTGATTTGGCAATTCCAATACTGTAACACTGAAACTTAATGAGTTCAAATAAACAGTGACAGAAAAAAACTTGCAAAAATAATAATTAGAAAAATAATGTGAAGTATTTCTCAAACTGGTTGCTAATGAAAACAGGTTAGTTAATGAGCACAAGATTTAGACAAAACATTCTCAGAAATATTAGGTTCGATAGTTTGTTAAACATACAGTCAGCAAATAGAGAAGACAAACTTACCAATTTCATTTCATCATCCCTACTACAGATATCATCGATGTTTGTATCTTCCAATCCATAAATTTCATAGCGATCAAGAATATCCTTTACTCCATCAACCCCCTTAAGTGTACCTTCCTAAATCACACAAAATAATAATGAAAAAGTTAAAAACGCTTTAACTTGCTAGCTAAGCTCCATTCATTAAGATAAAGATTCTTAATCTTACATTTTATACTAACTGGCATATATGGGTAGTTTTTTTTATCAAATTTATGATTGCAAATGCAAACAGTTTTCACAACTAAAAAATGAAACAAACATTCATTTTAACAAACTAACCCTAACTGTTGCAACTTTTGGTACTGATGAAAAGATATTGTATCAATTGTATTGTAACTATTTATAACACATATTTTGTTTTCTTGTGCAACATGTACAAGTTTAGATTGTCATGTATTACTTGCTAGAACATGTATATCGCAGAATACAACACAATCATCAAAAGTTAAGCAGGGCATCTGTATACAATATTTAGAAAAATACCATAACATTCACAGATGATGAATATTAATAATATTGAGATTTATGAACACAAATTTGAGTTCTGAGCCTGATTATATGTAAAGTAGAAACACATCACATTTACATTGAGAGTAACAAGCTGCAAACTCCTTTTATAATACAAACTCATGTAATATTCCTAGAATGTTGCTCACTTTAAGGTAAATAACTGATTTCCAAAAGTGATGACGGTAAAGAAGAGGATACTGAGGTAGAGGAAAGGAACTTGTAGCAGTAACATTCATTCTGCCATTCATCTGCCACAGCTATAATTTCAGCAGTCATTTGAGAACTCTTTTAAATCCCACTGGCAGCAGCAAGACCATCAAGAGCCACTATAAATCACTCATGTGACCAAAGAATGTGGAAAGTGCATCCTTGAGGGTGTTATAGCTTTTAACTCAAGATTAACTTAATTTAGTATAATAAAAGGTGCTGACATTAGAAGCCAAAATATGGCAGGGTTAACTATGGAAAAACACTATCAAAGACACAAGTGTCATACCCTTGATTGTTTAGGTTGATTAAACAACCCAGTCAATCTGTTGGTAGATTTAGGTCTAGATAAAGTGCCCACATTAGAATGACTTGCGTGGAGTCCCCCTGACAAAACAGGACTTGAAACTGAAGAAAAATATCCAAATGTCGGATCATCTCCCAAGAAAGACGTGATATTCTTTTTTCCTCTTTGACTCTGTAAAACAAACATGTCAAAGTATATTAATTAAGAATTGCATGGTATTTTCTTGAAAGACTGCCAGAGGTAAAGGTGATGAACATATAAACACCACTGCATAACTATTGGATACTTAATTTTACTTAAAAAGTATTTCCAAAACTTTTCAGTAAACATTTTTAAGTTAATTCTCAAATTTCTCAAGGATAATCTTACCAAAGCTAACATAGAGAAGATATTGTAGAGCTATTTTTAGAAAATGCCTCACTCAACTCAGGATATTTTAATAGCACACTAGGCGTGTACTGTTTACAAATTGTGATTACAGGTTGCTCACAATGCTATTAATTAAAGCTTCTGGTAGAAAAGAGCATTTCTAAAGAAATAAAATAAAAATTTACACAACTAATTTGCTAAGATACCTTAAAGATAAAAACACAGTCACCTTATCAGAGTCAGAGCAACTTTAAAGTTTGATGTGTGTGTTTCTTAATAATTATGCAGGCTGCAATCAATTTTTGAACCATGTTAAGACTTAACTTTTTCAGTTTTCTTTTCATGTTAAAGTGAGTTAAGTTGTATGAAACACTTTACAATATATTATCATACATTCTGGAAATTAATGTGAAACAGAATTATAGAATTTTTCCTGACCAGCACACATAAATATAACAAGTACTATAACTATTATACAGTGTTATGAACTTGGAGAAGGGAAAATGCAAACAAATCAAGTTAACATCTGCATTTCAACAGACAAAATCAACATCTCAATAGATTATGTTTATAATAAGAGTAAACACAAAATTTTCTAAGTCTTTTTATCCCATTAATTTTATCTAACATCTCAGTCAACAGTTGCACATTTCAACTGCAGTTGAGTATTTATGTCTATATATACTGAAATTGCTTGCACAACTGAAAGGTTTTGGATTTGTACATACATGTACATATACAGTTGGATGGGAGTTATGGAGTTTGTTATTACTTTAGCAAAGACAGAAAGATTTGGAAAAGACATGCTGGATATACAACAATAATTTGAAAGAACAGCAAACCTGAAAAGGTATTTAAAAGTCATCAAATTGTACTGGTATCACAAAACATGGACTTTTATATAATTTAATATTTTGTGGCTTCACACATCTTACAACACGCTATATATCATATATGATCACGCCATTAGGTTGACCAGGACCAGAGGCTGCTGACATCTTTTAAAATAGTAATGCAATATTCAGAAGTGTAATCTGTTGTTGGTTAGTCGCCCAGCGACTCAATTTGTTTTTTTATGGCTTTCTACACACTATTTTTACCTACATACTCATCTGAAAAAATTCATTTGGTATATCGCCCTGAGCGGGACTCGAACCCACATCTCCCTGTATTCTAGTCAGGCGTGCTAACCACTACACCATCAGGGACCACCACGCTGGCAACGCAGCAGATTACTGAGGTGACGAGATAGCGATGTGTGGATCACCTTGAGCCCAATAATATCTTCACTTGAGTATATAGTTTGTTTCATTGTGTGTTTCACGGCTTCCAACACCCGTTTGGGATTTCCACAATATAATTTGCTGTTGAAGCCAGAAAAGCCTTACTCATGTAATCTGTTGTTGGATAGTCGCCCAGCGACTCAATTTTTTTTTTTTTGGCTTTCTATTAATATTCAGAGCTTAATATTCAGAAGATAGCATGTTTCAAGTTAAATATTCAAAAAGTACTTGTAAATTTTACATAATACTATGTAACACACTGTATTTTCAGACTTTCAAGCTTAAATAATACTTCGCTTAAGAAATAGGGAGGTCAGTGTCCAGTGCAAACAAAAGTGACTGTGTGAATCAAAGTTTTATTCAATTATCCAATTAAATGCTTCTTATTAACTACTAAAATTCTCTTTCCTAAATGTAAAAATAAACACCTCGCCTCACCCACCAACACTGGTTAAGGTGTTTCTCCCATGTAGTACTGATTGGGCTAAAGAGTAGCACATACTCAGAGTATACGAGCAGAAATAAAAAACAATTCATTTCATTTCAAGTCAACAATACATGTACAAGTACAATTAAAGAAAAATCAGAATTAAATTTAGCTGTTGTTTAGTTTTTAAAATGTTGATTTAATAATTGCTGTCCTTAAATGCATAAGCACTACATATTCAAAAAGTCTAAAATTTAGTGAACACCACATAGTTCTGGCAAGTAAACGAAGTATTAAATTCCCTAGTCCAATTTACAGTCAATATAATGTACTGACAACCTAAAAATTCTGATTTAATTTTATATCA
>JAOBYF010491080.1:0-15806 GCA_025403605.1 Parazoanthus darwini
AAGGCTTACATACATGTATGTGCCCTTTTTTTACCAGATCTTCTGCTACTCTATGGTAAAATACTTCTACCCTGAGTCTGGCCTCAGTTCATCAGTTCGAAATTTACTGCTTTATGCATGTGTTGTGAAAGATGATTTTGTGCTTATGTTGCATAAGTTATATGCATTTAGAGTTCAATTGTGTGAGTGTTTAACCAAAAAAATCTAAGACACTTTAGTAGGGGTCTGGTTTGTGCAGACAGGGGACTAAGTTCCAAACAAATAGACACCATGGCGGAATGTCTGCACATGTGCTAGATTTTCTCTTTGGGTTCTAAGCAGTTCCAAGCCACTGCCTCCAACATGACATTGGTGAAGAGATGGTAGTTTGAAAAATGTTTTTGAGGAAACTGGAAAAAGAGTTTGTTTTGCCCCAGGATAAGGAAGTACATGTACTGTAACTAGTAGGATAACATGAACAGTTGTTGTGCAATTAGTTCATTTTTAATAACAAGAGTTTCTACTCTCGTGTTTTCTTTTCTGCTTTTTATCAACATTTAAAGGACATGCAGTCAGTGCAATTTGGTTTCTTGTTGCCTTTATTGCTTAATTCACAAAGGCAATGTGCAGATGTATTGGCATGTGTCAAACCTGGAAAAAATTTGTTTGGCGTCTCTGTATATAGTATATGCACTATATATTAAAAATATATCTGCATAAGAATACCTCAGTGCTCTGGCATCACCCCTCTGAGTTTCAAATCGAAAACTACTGTAGTAATAGTAAATTTATGTATTGAACTCCCAGAACTTAGCCAATACCACAAATGAGCATGCAACTCAATTGGAAGTACAGTATCAGTTTAGATCTCTTTAACAGAAAACAGTCACAAGTTATGCAGTGAAAAAAGGGAGAATGTTGCCAAACCATGCCAAACAGTGAATAGAATATCTTTCAGAAAGTTTGAGTACTTACATAGTACAGTATACACAGCAATTAATAATTTTGTCTCAGACTTGGGAGCCATGTGGAACAGTATCAGTTCAAGGATCACCAAAATGGATATATATATACTGTAGTAGGTACTCTACATGTAGTCTTGGTAGGAAAAAAGCAGGAAACTGCTAACAAAAAAATTTGCATTTGTTTATCAAGTTACACACCAGGATTATTAAAGCTCGATCCGGGTGTTGATACAGTTTAAAAGTTAAAGTTAATGAGATTCATTTTAGATTAATCTGTGTGAGAATATATCTCAAATGTGAAATCACTTGCCAGATTTGTTTTCTTTATATAATTATAACTGGAATAAACTCTAGCTGCTGGCACAACATTTGTCAAAGGGTTACCTGCAAATTGAATCAAAATGCAAGGTTAGGTCAAATTGTCACTGAGCACATGGCTGGCACTTTGCAAAACCTATAGGGAAAAATATACTGACAATATGATCTCCCACAAGTTTTGCAAAATAAATTCTCTCAAATTTTGCCATCCAATTCAAACCAACAAATACTGAAATAAGAATTAGGGAAGGGGGTTTTGACCTGAACAAATGCAGTGCTGTTGCACCTTCTGTCAATTCTTATGAATGGAAAGACAGAGCCATGTCAGTTATAAATTTGTTTTATTCTTAGAATACAAGAAACTTTAATGCTGCTTCTTTGCTTGAATTTTCCTGTCAGATGTCTTGGTGAGGTCACTTATTTAGATTTAACTTGCAAAAGCTCTAATTCAAGTGCCAACAAACTTCTTTACTTTCAGTGATTCAGAAGCAAAACTCATCACTTATCAGTCACCCTACTGGAACTGTATTGGTCCCCTTGATTAGTGTGGTCTGAATAGTGAAATGGTGTGCATGTGCAGGCATTTTACCATGGTGTCACTTATTTATTTATTCACAAATTTGCCAGTGCAGGCTGGTAAACAGACAATAGGACAAGGTGTCCCCTTCTAGGTCTACATGTATCTAACCATACCCATTCCCAAACAAAAACAAAGATGAGAAATCCTATCCCTTCCCTAGTTCCACAGTAAGTTTAAAAACTACACACAAAACAAAATTTTGGCACTCTGTATGAAGGACCCAGAATTTACATGAAAATTTTAAAATTAAGCATAAAGTTAGCATGTTTCCCCAAACAAGCATCGTACAGTGTGGGCAAAGGAAGGTAGTTCTTTCAGGGGAAATATTCATTTCAAACGATGATTTTTACCCAAAGTTCAGAGTATTTATTTTTACTTGCAAGAACCACAAGATAGATTAATCATGTGTAACATAGAGCTACATGTAAAACTATAAAGCTAAACACTTGGAATTAAATGTAATGTTTCTTAACTCAAATTGCAAAACGACATGCAAAGCTTACCAGAATCTGGTTCAGAACCAGGTTCAGGTTGCATCTAAAGAATCTTACAATCCTGGATTAGATGAATTCCCTCAATTGTGATCAACAAAATGCAAAATCCAGTTTTGATTTCAGAATTCAGATTTATTTGTATTGTAAGCAAAGGTTGTACACTAAGAAGGTGATTACATGAAATCAACACTTTAACTTTGACAGGTTCAGAACTCAGTTTGATATGAAGTCGTTACATAAGGATGAGACCCCGACAAACTTTCATGGACACTGAAGACTGACAGAGCTCAATATCTAACTTCTATACTTGTCAGGCCACTGACACATGTTGTATTGTCACACAAATCTCAGACACTTCTGTCACAGCATTGCTTTGTTCAATTTGCAATTTAAAAAATTACTAACTATTTTTCTCCACAGCCCAACCCAAAGAAACTTCTCATTGCATCGGAAGTGAGAAACGTTTTCGAGAGTAACAATATTGTGGCAGTCTTCCAGTATGGGGACATGACGATAGTGGAGTGGGAGGACCTGAGGTTTGAACTAAGAAAACACTACACAAGTGTCAAAGTGTTTCCCAACAAGGTGGGTTGCAAGGCCCTGGAAGAAACCGTTTATAAAAAGATCTCTCCGCTCTTTCTGAGTACCACGTGTGTTGTGTATTCTAACGAAGGAACTGTCAAATCTATCCTTGGCATTATTAAGAAGCAACCTAAAATGGAGTTGATGGGAGCTAAAATCGACAATCGGCTCATGTCCAGAATCACTGTCATGGAGTATGCAAAGTTGCCTTCACTACAAGAACAACATTTCACTTTGGTGCATAATTTGTCAAGTCCTGCAAGTCGTCTTTCTGCATTACTTCAGCAAAACCAGCAGCAATTGGTTGATAGTCTTTCTCGACATGCGAGTCCTGAGCAGACAGACTCAAATCAAATTGCACAATAACAGAAGTGTACATGTTAATTTCCAGTACGGACTGAAACCTAACGAAGTACAGCCTGAGTGTTTGATACTCCAACAGCAAAATAGATTGAGGTGTAACTCCGATTGTAAATATCGGGCATCTATCACGTGATGATGTTGTTTTGTCTTGAGTACAATTCTGTAAGAGGAGAGTCGGACCATATTTTCAAATACACGTCTTTTATAAGAAAAACCTCTATCACAACACGAGGCTCGTATTTGACCAAATTTAACCCGCAAAAGTTACACGGAAGAACAATCTCGGGCCCACTTTTCCTCAAGCTCTGTCTTAGGTCCATAAATAATCCAACTTTCAAATAGAACAGTTCTTGGAAAACCTTTTTACAGAAATTGTTTGACACGTTTGAGATATATACTTTACATGTTCTTCTCGTGTCATTTTGAGAACTTGCGAAAAAACTGATAATCAAAAATTATCTTGCAGTCTGCAATGGATTATGGAGTACCTATTTAAAAAATAACATTATATACATAATGTTATATTGATAGACAAAAATATGTTTATAATGTGCTTTAAATCCACAAATTATCTGTTAACAGTATTTAAAAGTTGGCTCTTTCGAGGGCGTTGCATATTGTTTTACCGAGAAAAAAGGGAGTTCTGTTTTTAAATAGGGTCTGGCTTCAGATTATATTTATTAGGTTAAACACATAAATTTTTAAATCACTATAGATGTACAGTAGACACTTAGTTAAAGTAAATGTTTCAGTCACTGTTCCAGGTAATCTAGAATCCGAAAAATTCGCGAACAAGAAGCGACGTCGCTCGAACTTCAGGTTAACGTAATAGTAGAGAATTGTTAGAATTTGCAGAGAATTGTTGTCGCTGTTCAAAGGTTCATAATTTTCTTTTGGATTGATGAATACATACAATGTACAACTGTACAGAGCCAAAACTGCCACCTAAACTGTATCTGAATCAGTAATGGTGAGTTCCAACCCAAGGCTCTAAAACGTTTAGAAAGGAGATGTTAACACACTTATAGTCGTACAATAATATCTTTTCTTCTCCGGAATTTGGAGGCAAAGCAATTATTTATTCAGCTCGTGCTAGCCTCCCCGCTAACGCTTTTAATTTAATTCACAGCGAGGTTTCTCTCTCCAGCCTCTCACCTCTCGCTGCGAAAGAAAATAAGCGTCTCCGTCGTGCAAGTTATTCTTTAGTCAGCGGTTTGCCCGTCCGCAAGGGTGCCGCAGCTGATGCATGTAATATGTTAGATTCACGCAACGTTTCCTCACGTGAGAGTGAGTGACAGACGTCGGAAAAATCCCCAAAATACAAACTTTTCCACACAAATGTGAAAAGGGTTGAAGATGTGTTGGTATATGGTAGTAGTATGATTTTTCTTCCAGTGACTGGGTTTTCGAGATTTTTTGATGCGAGGTTGTTTACAGATTCATATGATAATGAGGACTTATTAACCAGTTCGTATTCACAACTAACTCAACATAAGACAGACGCTGCATAAATTGACTTGGTTGGGTTCTGGCCCAGTGGGTGCAGCAATTTTTTATTAACCGAAACGGAATCGGGGGAAATAGGAACCGATGCAGTTTGTTAACGCCATAATTTGGTGAGTAAGATTTTTGTATGTGAGAAACAGCAAGTCCCTGAGACAAACGTGAGCAGTGTTTTGCGGACATGTTAATTTTCTTGCAAAATAGTTGTCGAACCGTAAACAAAGGCGGTTGAGTTGTTATCATTATTCTGCTGCAATTAGAAATGATTTACCACTGTTCTTTTACAAACCAATTCTTGATGCAAAATGAAAACGAGTACGCACCATATTTGAGCAAGGAATCGAACCGATTCTAATATACCGATTTGCTAGTAATCCGTGTAACAAAACAGTATCAAATCACTTAAGGAAGCTTACGCACAGTTTCTAATTCTATGGAGTACTTAGTAGTATCCCTCATATTCCCAAAATCGTTGCGAGCTTCAAGCGTTTTGGTTTGAGAATGGTATAGTTGCACATTTGGTTCCTCTGAACATTCCTCAGATACATGAAGATATTCGGGCAACAAAGTAGAGCTATCAGTTGCAATTCGAGAAAACATTCTAACAAGCTGTGTTCTCACTTAATTATTTTAGTGCCATTAAATTAAATTGACGCCGTCTGGAAAGTTCCCAGCTCACGAGCAAGCATTTTAAAAGACTTACTAATGTCTACTATACAAAGGGTTCTACATACACTTTAACTTCGCCTAAATCATTCTGTGTCTCGGCGATTAGAGCAATTGTACGTAGTATATTTGGTTTGTTGTACGCAGTAATTATAATACAAGATCTGAAAAATGGCAGTTAATGTCTTCAGGCATTGTTAATCTTCTTTATCTGTGACTGTTCAAGTGATTCACTAAGCCGAAAGATTTCTCGCTGTTGTGTCAAAATTCATTTTAAATAGTGAAGTTGTGTCCTCGAAGATGTAGAGATTATCTTTTATGTTCAATATCATGTACATGTTGATATTTATAGTTTGAAAGCGGGTATCGTAATGATGGTAATAAAAACGGACGTACGCTCATTCAATTTCTAATATGAAAGAAAGTTTCAACTTGAAGAATGATTTACCAGTAAAACCCTTTTAGATTTACAATCAGTTTAATGAATTGTGTAAATGATTACGATTATTTGTCAATCGTTGAATTGTTCCAAGAAATCGAATTATAAACTGAACCATCAACGGAGAGTAAGTACTGGTAAAGCAATTAACTAACTAACTATTTGCACTATCGCACAACAAACAAAACTTTTCGGTGAGTATTTGCACAGCTTTCAGTGTTTGACACTCGGGGTATTTAACTGCCTCTCCGGTGGGTATGTTATTCGGTTTTACCAATGTTCTCACAGGCAAGCATCGGGAAAAATTCGAGCACAAAGAATTGCTTATCAGTTGTTGCTATCTCCAATCAACGTAAACTATCACGTTATGGGTTACACACAAACTGGCTTGCAAAAGAAATTGTTGCTGTAGTATACAAAAAATAGAACTCCGGAGGTTACAGGTAATTATGACCCAACATCTGCGATTGCATGATATAATTACGAAAAACACGATCGTCAGTTAAAATTTTGATACACTGCATGCGTGACGTTTATCATTTAATGCTTTTTAAAAGACAGGCAAACGATTGTTCCGTTCTGAGTAGAAACGATTCCTCTTAAAGACCCTCACCCTTCTTAACCTTTAAGTGCTTTACAACTGTAAAAACGGTTATAAGACAATCGAGTCGGTTTCACGACTGACATGCTACAAGCTGATATAACCTTACTTTGCAATGATGTAAAACATAAAACTGTCTAAAAACTCTTGCTGGAAGGTTCTGGTATTTAGTTGTCGTTTCACAGCCCTAATCACTTAATCGAGGTATTGATTTCAACTGTGGAACGGCGGAATGTTTTAATCTGAACCGATTACATTAATAATAGCTGAACAAAAGCTAGTTTTAAAGTTCTGTGATTTGCTTTAATATAGCAATTACGCAAAATCCCACTGCCTTCAACATTTTCAGCAGGGTGCAGAGATAAAATTTTCATGACGAAACTAAAGCTTTTTTCATTCGCCGCACCCCATAGCTCACGCAGCGCTTCCAATGATTGATTTTATTTACTTCCAAGTGGACAATCTATAATCGTGTTGTAATTTCCTAAAATTTACCATTTAGGTTAATCGGTTCGTTACTTTGACTACGCCGAAATCGAAAAAATAATTGCTTTGCTACTGCTGTCAAAATCGGTACACGTTTTAATATGGACTAAGCTGCCATCGAATGCAAGTCCGTTGTTAGTTTTCTTGCCGCAGCTCTTTTCCCAATGAGAATCCCGCGCGGGTTCTTTTGTGTATCCAAACCGCACAAAATCCCGCACGAAGTGCGGGAAATTTCCGTCAAAGCTGTGACGCAGTGTATGCGCAAACTCGTGCAAGGCCCTCTCTTTTGTGATTCGTTTCTGGTTGTGTGGAATGCGAATGATATTTGTTAGAGCGAGCGGTTGTCTTCTACGGAACACAAAACTGGTTTGGACGTGGAGCTTGTGATACGGTAATGGCGCTTTCGTCTCTTCGCCATAATCAATGAAAGCTTTCATAAACTGCTGGTATGCGCGACATGTGGTGCTCGAGAAGTTGATTATCCCGAAGTCAATTTTCCTTCCAAACCGTCGCGTGCCCGATCGCGCCACACGGTTCACACCATGTAAGTTCTCGACCTCCATTTTTCCGTATCGCCCGGTGTATTGGAAAAGCACCATGATGTGTGGGTGCGGCTTTCCCTTTCGATTACCCCACAGCTTCCCGATTATTCGGAATATACCTGAAAACAGAAAGAAGGTCTTGTTCTGTTTTCAAACATCTGGGCAGTACAAAAGCCTTAAGGAAGGTTGTTTTAAACACAATGAAAAACTGAGGACAGGAATCTGAGTCAAATATATTCGCCTGCCAAAATAGAGAGACTGGATAAAAAAGTGCAGCACAGTTTGCGTACTAAGCTTGTTCGTTTTCACTGAGGTTAGCCAACACAACAAGAATCTGATTGCGATAGAGATGGAGAGTTAAATTAGTGTGACAATGAGGGTGAGTGTCGCTAGTGTGAAAACGATTGTTGTGATACATAGAGAGTGACACTAGTGTGACAGTAATGGCGAGTCAGCCATTGTGATATCTATTGTGAGCGGCACTAATGTGTCAGTAATGAGAGTGCACTAGTGTGACAAAGATGGAGAGTGACACTGTGACACTAATGCGAAAGTGATAAAGAGTGTCACTAGTGTGATAGTGGTGGAGAGCGACACTAGTGTGATAGTGATGGAGGGTAACACTAGTGTGACAGTGATGAAGAGTGACACTAGTGTGACAGTGATGGAGAGTGACACTAATGTGACAGTGATGGAGAGTGACACTAGTGCGACAGTGATGGGAAGTGACACCAGTTTGATTGGGAGTGACACTAGTGTGATAGTAAAGGTGACAGATAAAGCTTATGTATTCAACCAGCAAATCTAAGCCTAAGGACTTTCGAAGAAGCCATATAAACTTTTAAGGACAAACTTAGTTGGTGTAATTGTACAAAAAACAGAAGCTCAAGATCTTTATGGGTCCACCAAATAAAGGTACTTATCAGCCCCTGGGGCCATATTACGTCAGTACCTCGTCCATCTGTGCGAGCTCGGCCCATGGCTCTATCCTTTTGGCCCTTGTGTTTATCCATAAGTTTCACTCTCACATAAGGGAGCGCCCTTCCGTCGCACGTGACCATTCCCAGAGCCATGACTGGCCAGCGCTTCATTCGTTTGGCCCGCCTGGCGGAGCAGGACTGCAGGCTCACAAGTATCACCGCCACTGCTGTCAAAATGAGAACCTTCGGGATCATCTTGATTGAAGGGTTTTCAAGGAAATGGTGGATAAAACCAGTTTAGTTGCGTTTTCAAACAGCTCTTTTGTTTTCGGTCTCATGCAACAACAAACCTGGAAAAGCAATGAGACTGCATGATAAGTTACTAACGTAGTTAAACTGTGTGGTTGAAACTTTTTGAGCCTTTGTTTGCAGACATTTGGGAATTGAAAAAACAGACAAAAAATTCCGTTTGCATTGGCTTGAAACAGCCCTTTTTAATTGGAAACCGAAATTGATTGAAGTGTTGATGAACAAAGTAGCAGTTCCACTGCTTTTGCAAACATCATCTTTAAGACATTTTGGTAGTTTTGTACTGTACTTCTTTGTGATAGTCTGAAAATTGAACTTGATGTTGTGGCCCTGCAGGGAAATTTGGATAAGTTGGTCTAAATATAGAGGGATGCGCAGACCTGAATATCAGTTGAGTTTCGCGATTATCAGTTAACTTAAGCGAATTCGTGTAATCTAGTACCTTAAATTGTGCCAGGTTTGGATAAAATGGTATAAAAACTGACTAATATTTTGCATACAATTCCATAATCCCAAATATTACATCATTTAAGGATAAATTGCAAAGCCTACAACAACTCTTTTTACTTTCTGACAGTTACACTCAACTGACATCAAACTGTTTTTCAATTTTGTTTGAAAATTTTAGATAGCAAATGGATAAAGATTTACAACTCTATTATAAGTTAAAAATCAGTTACCAGCAACAAAAAGATGTCTAAATATCAGTAATTAGTTAAAATTTTTGGCGAATATCAGCTATCAGTTAATCCAGTCCAAAACCTCTCAAAGGTTTCAGGAGTATTCACCGATTGAGAATCAGAAATACGTAAGAAAGGTACCGATAGAGACAGAAAACCAGCAAGGAAGAGTTGGGGGTTTTCACTATAAATTTATTAATATTCTGGCAGTATTGTACCAATGTATTCTGAAGTTATGTATTTTGAAACTTGGGATATACCGAAATATGGCTGCCTCTGGGGTTATGGGCTGCAATCTTCATATCTAATATTACTGCATCTGGTCAAATGTTTTTAACGCCATTAGAGACTAACAGTCGCCTCGGGGATTTTTGCATTATAACTTTAACGTAAAGCAAGAACAAAAAAATAACTTCACCCAAGAGATGCCGCCTATCAGATGTTATTCGTTTCATCTCGAAACTTCCTGTTATTTTTGCGGAACGCATTTTGCTTTTGTTGCATGAATGTTCTTTTCATTCGTATCAAAGTGAAATTGAGAAATCGATGAAGATTTTACAAGTGTGAAAGTCAGGGAGTTGTCTTCTTATTGGTTTTAACTGGAAAATTCATTAAATTCCATTTCATCCGCTTTAGACATATGCTTACATGTAAGTATAGCCTCCCCTCCCATCAATTCTCTTCGATTTTGAATGTACACCATTTTCTTATGCCAAATAGACTGTTCTTTGGCTACAACACAGTGATTAGCAAAATAGCACATTTTGTTTATGCACAACAAGGATTCTAAAGGCTCTGGCATGATCTGATGTCCGGATTGATGCTTTGTTTAAACTTTTTAGTTTCATCTATCAATTAAAAAATAAAAATAACTTACTGCAGTCCAACATTTTTTATTCTAGCTAATTTATAAGTTTTTTTAGGATAACCAAGCCAGTACTCTCACTGGTTTTGATGAAATTCGATTAATGATGACAACATTTACCTACTAAAACACATAGTGAGCTGCGCGCAAAAGAGAACGGAGTCTTGCATAATCTGGGCGTTATAAAAACTGCTTTGACTTAACCATAATAAGGACTTTATTTATATAGCGCTTTTTCCTGACCAACCCAAAAGCCTTTTACAATATTAAGAGTTTTGAACATGTATATCTTTCTAGATGAGCAATAGGGAGAGAATAAAAGTTCTTTTAATACCGTAAATCACAAATCAATTAAGCAAAAATGGAACGTTACGACCAAATACATTTGATAAAAAATGTGTTTTCTTGGATAAACAGAGTTAAGAGTCTTCTTAAAGTCTCTTCTGGTGGTAGTGCATTCAACAGTTGACGGGGCGCACCATGATTTTAAAACATTAGAGTTAAAACTTATTTCTGGTTCTTAAATATAGTATAGTTTTAGCGTACTACTGATTTAAGTATAGCCAAATAATTGTAAATTCACGACCCCACAAGCTTGACGCTTTGAATTTTATCGTTATCAAAATAAGATCTTGATTGAATGATTGATATTGCTACGCTGCTGTACAAAGTGATGTAGCAGTTGGACACAGTACAAATGACAACAGCAGGATTTTGAACTCGGTTCATAGCTCACCAATATAGCTGAGTGACATGAAAAGCCCCACTATGTATCCGTAGCAACTCTATTTAGTCCATAATACATGCGTTGTTATGAGTAATCTCTCACTGAGCAATACAAGAGTGGATTACAGTACTGTTGTTACAATATAAATCATTTTTATTTCACAATTAACCATTATGTTTCAGAAAGGCTCAATTAAGATTTTAAGGAAATTTTAGGGTATCGTTAATTTTCTAAACTAATACTTGCAGTCTATGTTAACCTTATCGTTTTCTAGTTCGACACTATAGTCATGTTTTACAGTAATCCCTGCAAACATACATGTTCACACTCAATATTTAAAACAGAACAGAGACAGTACACTAATCAAAGGACATCTCAGGGAAGGTTAGTCTCTTGTAAAAAGTTTCTAATCAAGAGTATGCTCATAATTTTTTTTTTGCTTTTTTGGAAGTCTAAAGTTTAAGCGCGGTGGATGACGTTTGCCAAAACCAATTGCCGTACGTGGCTGTTGTAGATTGTTTGTCTATATTGGTCCTGAAAAGTGTTTTATATTGTCAACTTTGGGTGCATGAAGGTTTAGTATGCTTCCTTTGATAAAGCAGACAGAACCCGAACAATTTCGGTTTAAGTTTGAAAAAAAGGGGTTCAGCTGAAATATCACTCGGTTGGGTCCATACAAATCAAAGATGAAAGCTTCCTGATACTATTTGTCCTGTGCAAGTGTTTTTGTATAATTCAAAAAACGGTTGTTTTGATTAGCATGTCGTGCTTTAAACCGGAAATATGGTTTGAACATGTAGAAATTAAATTCGTATAGCAGGGGACTTTTCCCTCGTGAAGAAAGAAGCAAGACATTCCAAATGTTTGGAAATGAATAAATTAAATAAGCTAAATCATTAAAACTTTTGAGTTTGCACTGTTTTAAACAAGAACTTCAAAAGTTTTTTTAATAATAAATTTAACATTATAATGAAATTCTGACTCTGCGTTTTGTAATTTGCTTTGATTGAAGTTTTTCTTCAGGACTTAATGCGGAGTTACGTTTTGCAGATTCTATTAGTCTATTAGTTTTGTTCTTTAGATAAATAAACTTATTCTGTTTCAGTCCCTCATTTCTAGTTAAATTCTTCCTTTCTTTTCAACGTTTATTAAAATTTCAAAATGTTGCAATTAAAATGTCGTTAATGTTGTCGTGAAACGCTCGTTTTGGGAGTTGTCAGTAAAACCTCTGCAGGCGCTTGTGAATGACGATACGCATGGTGGAAACAAAAGAGAGAATCAGTTGTTTATTACGAAACAGTTGAAGTTATAGCTCAAGTGATATAATTTGGACCCATTATACAAATTTCGTGCATTTGCGTAACAACCAGAAAGTATCTTCTAAAGTTTGAACTTTCGTGAAACGAAACATTAACAGTTAGGTTTAGCAGATAATATCAATCGACAAAGCTATATAATGAGAAGTGTCGTATTGGCTTAACCCGCCTCACGTATCTCTTCGATTTTGTAAAAAGAAAACCGAAATTACGTCACTCAGTTATTATGTTCTATTTTCAACTTTTTAACCATCTCCAAACCTTCTCTTTCGTATTAAAACGTCTGTTTTGTGCGTCAACTTGTTCACCATGTATGTATTAAATATGCGTAAATCAAGGAAAAGATACTTGGAATGCTTAAATAGTTTCTTTTTCTTCAGTACAACAATATTACAAAGGCACATATTTTCCTTGTGAATATGGGAAATCTGATGCCAGATAGAGCACATTATCGCGCAACTGAAAAATCAAACTTCTACCAGATAACGCAAAAAGAGTATTGATCGTTTGAGTAAATTTGGATTGCACATTTTGTAGCATTCGTTAAAGTGATCTGCTGTATCGAAACTATAAACTGATGTTATCTCTTACTGATCTTATCGCCGAACAAACATCACGTCGCTCAACAAAGTTCCTTGATGGTAGTCGTAAACATATTTTAAGGTTCAGATATGCAAAAACGGTCTGTAAACAGAGTTGGCTTTGTTGCCAAATAATAAATGATGACTTCGTAACTCCGCAACTTTCATTTCAAAGAAAATACTTAGCTAGATACATAACAGTAGTTTGTAGATATGTTTCACTAACAATGTGTATCTTCGCAATTCCCGTTACCCTTGGCTAGCGTTTTACAAGATGAGTTGAAAAGAATACACTAACATATTAAGGTTTATAGAAGTACAGTGTTGACCCAAAAATAAGTTTTATATAGGAACAGGATTCTGTTGTGTCTGGTTTTGATAGTGTATAGTTTAAGCAATGCTTGTAACTGCGCTTAAAAACAAGTAGAGCAGGTTTTCCAGATCTCAAATGCATCAGATGTCTGATAGGGGAACAGCATAAGATGAAGTTAGGAAGCAAACTTACCTGCCTTTTGTTTTCTGACCACCTCAATCTATAACTTTGAGAGCATTTACTGGTGTACAGCGATGGTGTACTTCCAGACTAACTGACGAACGCGGTTTGAAGTTATGGCCTGATTTGTCAGAATTAAAAACCAACTCACTGGCTTATCAGTGGCTGATATCAGCTCCAATTTAATTGCAGCCAACACAAAGAATGTTCCAAACCCTCAGTTATTATCGATCAAAGAGGCGACAATCGTTTGATATGGGTCGCATAGCACTTTGTTTTGTGATATTGAACTTTGTTTCTTTGTTGCTACTAACAAAAGACCAACGTTATAAAAAGCTGTATGACCGGTGTATTTGATATTGGTTTGTTATCAAAGTTTAACGATGTAGTCAAATGGGAAACAAAAATCAACACTGGTCGACACCGAAACTCGGCATCCACTACTTACCTGAGCCCGCAAGGGACTGGTCATAAATCTTCAGGAGGGGAATGAATATAACATTAAATACCAAAATATGTTGCCCTTCTTGTAGACATAAGGTTTACAAAAACACAACCTACCCACCCTTCCCATTCCTCAAAATAAAAACACAAATACACAAACACATACAAACATATACTATCATTGTTTAGTTTATTTTACCTTACCATATGAGTTTTCATAAACTAAAACCACGGGCAGTATTTGTTTCCATGAATATGAAACACAGTCGTAAGTCAGAAAAATAAATACTTATAGTGTTTTTTTAATTGAGCTTGTGTCTTTCTAAACTGGATTCTTATCCATTGGCTTTATAGAACAACTTAATACAAGTGCTAGAATGAGTAAACCTCCTCATTTCAGTTGTTAATATTTTTGTGACTCTCCCTTCTTGTGGTTCAAAAGTATACACTCCTTCGCCTTTGCTGACTCCTCTCCCCCGTTGAATTATTACTTGTCCGGATGTTTTGAGCAAACTTGGCAAAGTGACATTTTAGTGGTGTTTTGAAACTTTTGCGTTTCCAAGGAAACGATATAAATCTTAACCAGCGAAAATTCCAAAATTCCGAATTGTTATTAAACTTATTAGACAAAACTCTGTGAATGATTACTGCTCAGTAACGGTCAAAACTTTCTCAAGCAAACTTAAGGCCCTGAATGATGTTTTCAGATATCAAGTTGTAACTCCCGATTGATATTGTCGGATATCTACAGAAATATGTATCGGTGAGTACCTGCGGCAAAGAAAAGTTGACAAGATTGTGTAATCATTGGTCGGAACAAGATTTGGAAAACTGTGATACATGTTGAAGTTTTCAAGGTTGTTTCCGACCCAATGACTTTTCTTCGAGAGATATACAACTTCATCGAATTTCATTCTACGCCGTCAGTTATCATCTTTTTAAGTTCAGCAAAGTTTTTTGTCATTTCATAAAGTTCACTAAAGAAAATTTCGAGATTTGAAGCACACGAGTGAAAAACAAAGACCAGAAGGAGGAAGCAATTAATAAGGATAATGAAGTTTTGGACGTGACTTAGCAGGACGATGTTTTGCCAAATTTTATGGCGACAGGCTAATTGTTGACCGAATTGTGACCTTTTGTATTGCTGTAACTCGGGGGCAAAATAATTCCCACAAAGCTGACTTTAAACAAAGAGCAGTATATGTATTCAAAATTACTTCCGTTGAAATGGATCGTTTGAAATATCTCAACAACAGCTGTTTCACGTTTTCGAAAAATGACTTTTTTTCTTAAGGAACTTCCAAAAAGCTACTTATTGAGTTATTCCTATATTAGTTGAGGCCTTACAACTTCAGTGATGCTTAGGCCCGCTCCAAAGGGTAGTAATCCTGAGAGAATTCCTGTCAGAGGATAAATTAGAGCACGTTCAAAGAGTTTTAATGTGGTAGTAATTATTTCACGTATATGCCGAAACGGAAAGCATACGTATCCTAAATCCCTCGACGGTAACATTTTTTTGTTTTGATATGTTTATGTATTGCATGTTAATTGTTTCCATCACTACATGTTTCAGATAGTTAGACAGTCCACTGGGAACAAAGGGTGATATTTTTTATCAAAAATGAAATCTATGCGCATTTTTCAGTTTTAATAAGAACCAGTAAATTTGGTCGAGGCTCATTGTTTTTATTTTTGGTGATTTGGGCCTCAAATTGTTCTTAAATTGTTCTTATTTCTTTATGTGGTTAAAATCGAATAAAAGCTAAGCCGAAGGTATTGCAACAAATGTATTGGAAAACGAATACAATTGCTTGGCGGGTGTATTTTTGATCAATTCATCATTATATTTATAGATTCGCTGAGTCTTTTTCCCCGAGACGAGCCCAGCCATCGATCCCGAGTGTCAGCTTGTTCTTAGATTGTTCTGAAATTTTGGCCAATCTGAGCCTCGTT
>JAOBYF010492190.1:0-15802 GCA_025403605.1 Parazoanthus darwini
TATCTATCTATCTATCTATCTATCTATCTATCTATCTATCTATCTATCTAACTATCTATCTATCTATCTATCTATCTGTTTGTCTGTCTGTCTGTCTGCCTATCTATCTATCTAGCTAGCTAATGCTATAAAACTTTAGAGAATCATCAGGAAGAAAAACTCTGCATTTAAACCAATTAACAATACAATAATAATATAACTGTTATTAGGCTAGGTTAGAGAATGGGAAGCTGTTTTTCTGGACTTTAGAATTCAAACATCTGTGAGAAGGGAAGTCTAAATTGCAAAACTTGAAAAATAAATAGGGTTGCAAAAAACGTAACTAGTTTGTTAACTATGCCTGATCGAGGCATTGATCCCATGAAGCCGGCCAGAATATCCTTTTAGGGAACTACCTTAGACTTGGCAGTCCTCCAGGTTTGAATTATTTTCAAGTAACTGAAGAACTACATTTTTATTGTAAACTGATGTTAGTTATGATTAATGCTTGCAGGGTAAGTTATACTTAAAGGCGGATCTTAAAGCAACTGCTTCCCCAAGCTTAGACGTAGGATGTTTTTGGGATAAACATTCTGGAACAAACTGCAAAGACGTAGATCCAAAGGTAATTAAGTTTTGTTACAGTATTTAAAATCTCTGTTTATTCCCAACATCCCATTTCCAACTATTAATGCTAGTTAAACAGCTTTTTCTATTTTCTTTTTTTTTTGCTTTTCAGCATGATGCTGGAAATACATACTGCGTGACAGAGCAAAGCGCATATCAAAAGCATGTACTATCTCACTAAAAAGATGAATAATAAATTAGTGTTAACATTCTTTGTTTATATACTGGGAAACTAGCTTTACTATGATTTAACAAAGTAGCTCTAACTCCTTACAACGTTTATACTTTATCATTCCAGTTTAACTTCAATCCCAGCTTCAGTGTAAAACCAGAAGCTAAAGGCAGGGTGTTTCTAGAAGCCAAGCTCGCTGCACGATTTATTTATGGAGTTCCTGGTGAATCGTTGATAACTCGCATTGTCAGTTGGTTACCTAAAGTTGTCAAGAGGGTATTCAAACTTTCAAGTGAGTATGTCATTAAAAGATCTGCTGCTAAGATCGTATTCTAACTAGAGTTAACCTTATTTATACCAGTTTTCTTAAGTTATTTTTTCTTGATTGTTATCCTTGGACTTTTTGTCACTTATTTCGGTCTTGTCATTGTCCTCTGCCTCTTTCCCTGATCTCGCCCTTTTCTTGCGGTTAGTCCTCCCCCTTGTCATTGCTCTCTCCCTAAGATCTACTGTTACACTCACAACATACCGATGCACTGCTTCATTGCTATTACTGTACAATCAATATCTCTGCCCATGCTCGTATGACTTATGTGTTTGTTTTCCCCTAACATTGTCACTGCATGTCCTTGTTGTTGTATCTACACTTACTGTCTTCTTTGTCCTCATCTTTTCTCGTATTCTGTTTTTGTCCTTCCGCTGCTTTTATTTTTATTTTTTTGCCCTTTACCTTATCTTACTCCTATCATAATTCTTTCTTTTGTTGTTGCTGCCACTGTACATTCCCATTTCGCCAAACCTGCTTGTACGTTTTCTGGTTCTATCAATGTTATTTTAGATTCTTGTTCTTTGCCTTTTTACTCTTTTTTAAAAGCATTTTAGACGTATCTGTTAAAAGAAAGAAATACCAAATTAAGCTAACAGCAGCGCACCTCTTAATCACATGTTGTTTTTCTCACTTTAGCCGGTGGTAGCGTCAAAGATAAATCGCTGATTGAATTATCAGTAGCTTTCCTTTCTTCTGCTAAAGTTTGGATCAATCCTTGTGCCCGTAAATGCAAACACGACCGAACCAAAAGCTTTGAACTAGCCCGCGAGTTTGGAGTGGGAATACTTGAGGGTAAACTAAAAGTCTATTTACCGGGAGGACCAAAGGAAGTTAGTGTCACAACCGACTTTGGACCTCCATCTCAACCGAAGCCGTGAGTATTTAAGTCACCCTACAAATCCAGTTTCCCAAGATTGTTTTGTGCTAAGCCAGTGTTATACCATCAAGCTAGCACAAATTAACATCTTTTTGCAAGCAAACAACAAATAAATAATTGAAACATATTAGAAAGAGACACATTAGTGGCAATGCCAACTGGAAAAGAAAACCAGACATGAATGTATTTTTCTTAATTTCAATTCCTTTAACTTTGTGCTTATTTCCTAAAATAAAGTAAACAAAAATGACTGAGTTTGTTATTCTTTTTAAAACTTAATTTAGTCAACTACTTTCTTGCGAAAAATATCTAATTCCTAAAGAAACACAAAAGTTACACTGTAATTGCAATATAAACTGGTGTATAATAAAATACGACTAATGGCTATCAGTAAAGTGTACTGTGTAAATGTAAAGGTTTCAAATCAATCAATATAAATTTGGCAAAATTTAGGAAGGGAGTATACGCCCCCGCCCTCTCAGTAAGAGGGAAGGGTGACAAAAGATTACCTGTGAGAAAACATTAATCTGAAAACTTTAATATACCTTTCAGCGGCCGATTAAAGCAAGAAAGGTTGCGAAAATCCGGTTTTGATACAAGTTTTGTGACATTCGAAAAATAATTGTTTAATAGAGCTTTCTTTACAAAAAAAGACAATCGTTCATTAACGTTACTATGCGCATTTTATGTTTATTAAGGTCTGATATTGCCCTATTCTTTTTGTGTTTCAGGTATTGCTTCAACCCCTGTCACCATCGACTAAGGGTACGTTTTAGTTTCAAAAAAGTATTTAGTTCATTCTCATTCGATGTCGTTTCTGGATGCTGCAACAAACATTTGTCAGAAAAAGAGTATTTTGTATGACTACTAACTATCGCAACTTCCTATTTGTTATTTGATCGCTTTTCCTAAGAATGCGCACAATAAAATGTTACATCCACTGCCATCGTTATCGTTATTATGATCACTACCACAACTCCCTTTACCCTCCCTAAACCACAATCTACGGATAAAACAAAAGTTTTCGAAAAGCCTTTACGAAAATTTTAAGGTTTTCGAACACTTCAAAAATCAGCAAAGGGTTTCTCAAAGCTGTTTTTTTTTTTTTGCAATTTCAGGATATTTCAAGTAGTTTTTCAAAAAACCCGTTTTTTCCATACAACAAGAACAAAATTATACGGCTGCATTTATTCCAAGAGTATTGCTTTTACCACTTAAAAAAGATGTTCAGATGTTCGTGCTGCTATGTTCTATCATCCTCTTTGAAATTAACCGATCAAGAGGGTTTCTGCTTTGCTTTTTTAAAGTTTAGGTAGTCAATAATAAACTAGAATTTCAACGCGAACAATTACTGTTCGTTTTTTATTTAATTTACAGTTTAACACCGTTATAACTAAGTGAACTGAACAAACGTGCTTTTTCAATGTCTAATCCGTTTTCTCAAACAGTTCTCGTGCTCAGTAACCTTTTCGAGAAAATACATCTTAAAATCACGGATTTCTTCTTTTTCTCTTTACATTTCTAAAAAGAATTTTTAGTCAATGTAATTTCTTTTTACGTATTTTTTATATTAGCAAATTAAAGCTCTTAAAAGGAATATTTATTTAGTAACATGGAACAGTTCTTATGACCAAAACCAATATCTATTCATTGATGAAACTCTAATAGTAACATGTATTTGAACTTTCAAGGGGAGTGAATGTCCGAAGTGCTCAAACCCGACGCCATCTACTCGACCATCCATTCCTGCAGAAAAACCAACTTTCAACCGTCGAACAAACGCACCTGTTCCGACCCACTCCAAGCCTAAGCCAAATCGCTGCTCTTGTGCTGGTGGAAGGCGGGGCACAGTGACTTCTTATGGGTGCGAATGTCCAAGGTATGTATTATTCAGCTTTTTGAGCTTAATGAGATCTGAGGGAACTTAGCTTGAACGTTTTTCCCTTCATAGCGGAGAGGCTGTAAGCTGCTGAACGTTCGTCATTTGTAGAATACATTTTAAAGTTATGACAAGAACAGATTGCTATTAATAATATTAATAATAACAATAACTATATTTGACGAGGGTGACACTTTACAGTTTAAAACTGACAAACCTGTGGCCCTCCAAGTCCACAACACTGGCATTAGCATACTCCTATCGACATGTGTGTGGTTCCCCGATATAGACTAGACCAACGGCTTAAATCCCTATCCACGGACGGTGTAGCGAAAGAAGGGGATTGAACTCGGGACCTTCTGGTTGGCAGTCAGAGATCTTACCGACTGCGCTAACCTCGCATTGTTATAGTTAGTAGTTATAATTATCATCGGGTTGCGCTTTTTATTTTTATCGTAATTGCAAACACCTGGTAACCAAGAAAATAATATAGCCAAACAAATTGGAAAATTAATTAGCTTGTCAATATCAAATGAGTTTGAAGAAAGCAAAGGGAAATATTAAAATTATTAAAAATTTGATCACTAAAATTTGTACAAAAAGTCATGTTTTAAGTTTCCTCTTGATACCACATTTCTTTCCGCATCTGGGGAAGGGGAAATAATAAAAGTTCCGAAATGTTGTATTTTCGAATTTCCTAAAAACGTAACTGCGAACTTAATTTCAACTTTTTGCCGGAAAAAATCAAGTAATTTGATATCTACCAACTAATGACGGAGATATATTGAGTTAGAAATAAACGGGCTTTTATTAAAAAAATGAACTTCGTTATTACCGCAATTAAAACTTTTCACTAATAGCATTACATGAAAAGGTGTTTGATTTACAACCAAGTGGTACATCATTTCTCTCTCAATTACCCCGGCCTGAAGGATACCCAGAACATGTCCCAATGGCGCGAGTCCTGTCTGGAAGAATAATGAGTATGTATGCCCAGTGCGTCGGCCATGTGGGGAGGGTCTGGCGTGCGTGACGGGGCGAAAGGGAAAAAACTGTGGGCAAGCAGATGTCACACCGTGCTCAGGTAAAAAAATAAAGTTGACAAGGTGAAACAAATTGAGTTTTCCCTATGAAGGGAAAGTATAAATCTTGTCAACTAAAAATAACTGAAAACCATTCATAAGGATAAGAGTATACTTCGCGAATTTTGGTACTCGATTATGTACTCACTCATTTATACTCGACTGTTTTATTGTAATACAATATAGTTTGTACTTTCAATTGGTCAAACGCAAGGTTAAAACACAAGCTCTCTGTCAACTCATTCTCGTTTTGTGAGTAGACTTCGGAGTCCTTGAAGGCACCTCACTTTCACTTAATTCTTTTTTATTGACAGTGTTGTTTTTCTTGTCTTTTCAGAACTTTTGTTATTTTATACCTGTTATCGATTTTATAAAATGTGGAATGTTTAAGATCTAAGTATTTAGCTACTTCTCAATTTTCAATTCCTTTGAAGCTCTTTTACGAGCAATTACATCAGAGTTTTCTTGTGGGTATTAATATTATGAACTAAAGCATTTGCAACAACATATTGAATTTGATAAAAATAATCTGTAATATATGGTGCAAAACTTTCCTGATCCTTTTTAATAGTCAAAAACGATATCATTAAAGCCTCATGCATCATTGTGCTGAAGAGCTCAACGTTTTTGAAGTATCAATCCGTTTACTCTCAACTCAATTATTACAGGTGATTGCAGTGGAAACGGAAGTCCAGTGGTTACCAGTGAGTGCGGATCGCGCTGTTCGTGTAAGGGACGGTGGACTGGAGACAGTTGTGAAAGGCGAAGACCGTGGAGGGAATGGGGCGATCCTCATCTGTCAACTCTTGACGGTAGGATTTGATAATCTTTTTAAATAACAAAAACTGTTAAGGGTTTGACACTTTAATGATGTTTTAAATAAACAAATTACTATTCTAGAAGTTCTTTAAAGGATAAAACAAAATACCTATACCCAATTTATGTATATCCTTATGACCCTGGCAGATATATTTTATTTCTTTGCACCGTCAGAAAACATTTTTTTAGTAGAAAGGAAACTGATTCTTTAATCTTCAAACTATTAAATGCATTAAAAGTTTGTCTTACCATTCATAAATCTAAAAGGTTAATAAGATAAGTTGCTTATGGAAAAAAATCCAGAAGTCTTGTCGTTGGCAAAGTTCAATCCACTATGATACACGTGTGTATGTGCATCATTAGCAACGTCGTTGCTTCCTTCCAATATATTGACTGACTAACGGGCCGATTATTACTTTTATTATTTTATTTTATTAAACAATCTTTTCGTTAAAACTGACCACAAAGACGAAAATCATTTTGTGTATTTTCTTATTTGACTTGTAGGAATTGGTTATGACTTTTTTGAAATCGGAGAGTTCTGGGGGTGTAAAAGTGTGTTCAACGACTTTGGTCTCCAGTTCCGTTTCTTCTACTACAAGCGAGCTTCGTTGACAGGGGGTGTAGCTCTTAAGGCTGGGCACAGCGTGGTAACCATAGCAGCTAAGAGAACAACCAATCCAGCTGAGCATCCAGATGTGAGGTAGTGAAATCCGGTATAGGTAGCACAAAAAGAGGGGAGAAACAGTGACAAAAGGAAGCAAGAGCTTCAATAAACATTAAACAATGCTCTTCTCTGTTAGACTGACAGACTACAAACTGTTTGTGATGCCAATTATTGCCTATTTATTGATTTCTTTGAGCTGTTTCTAGAAATCTTGTACTCCCTAGCTTGGCTCTTTGCACAAAATATTTTTCGAATATCCCCTAGGCTTTCGAACCGATACTTTTTTTCTCCAAATGCCAATGATTTCTAAGCTTCTGTAGCCAGATCTAGATATTACGTGCGTTTTCCAACGGTAATCATATGATGATCATATTATGCCGGATTTCTGAAGAAACATTATGCAAAATAATAAAATATATTTAGTCTGGCTTTCAAATTTTGCATTTATTAAAACCAACGATTTAAAAGTCGCATGTTTTGATGAGCTATTACGAGAGAGGTTATATACCGACAAAAGGCGGCCAAACAAGGCAGAACAAGGAATAGACGAGTTGTTACCGATACAAAATTTACTGATTATCATTGATAACTTTGAAATAAATTTGTCGATGATCGTCTGCCTGCATGATAATTGGCAACTTCTAATTGCTAACGAATTTGAAATACCTGGGGTTCAAAGTATATCTTTGATGGTTAATACTATACTTTTGTATTAGAATTAAGTTGTAAGCAGCTTCAAGTCTCCTTTTTGTTAAATAGTTACTAAACTTTCATTTTCCCATTTTTGTTCAACTGAAAGAATTGACGGCGACATTGTAGTGCTCACTATTGGCCGGAAAAGCCGGCTGAACAACGGTACTGTTCTTTTGGATGTCCAAAAGCCCACCACCAACCAAACTGACGGGACTGCTGTGGTACTTATATCACTCCAGTATGATAACGGTAAACTATACGTTCCTAGTTTATTTTCTATTGGTATTGCTCATATCATTAAAGGGCTCCAAGGTTTTGTGACCTTTATTGATCAAAGCAATTTACTGAGGGACCTGAAACCCCAAACGTACGTTCCTATGGGTAGAAAACATCGAAAGGAATATTTTAATTTGGCGTCGATCTGATAGGATGTTCTTATGCTATTTCCGTTAAGAAACCTTTTTGAAATCTCCCTAAAAAATCAGAGCACACAACGGAAGAAAAATATCCTTACATTAGCTTGTTATAACTACTCTTAACTTCAAGATAAATAAGTAAAGTTTATATATGTATTTATGTATTAATGTAAAAGTAAGCAAAACCAGTTTCCGGGTCGCTTGATGACCTCTTTCCGTGTTCATTTGCTCACAAAGAGTCCTACTTCTTTTTCCTTTTCCTATTGGTGTCTAAATATGTAATTTATTAATCGTTACATACTGACCAACAGATAAATCTGTGTCTGTAAATACACTGAATGGGTATCAAACCTAATCCGCAAAATAACAATCAGAAGTTTTTAGCTGTATCCGGACTTGATAAAAAGAGTTTGCCCTCGATCTGTCTACAGGTGTATCAGTATCTGTGGACGTACGCTACAGCAGGGTGATGGAAAGACAATACCTTAACGTTATGTTCACCCCCACGCTACCGTTCAAGGGCCGCACCGAGGGCTTGTGCGGTCTGATGGACGATGAGTCTTCTAACGATCTGTTGGGTCCACGAGGGGAGCTGTACACTGATCCAGTGCAGTTTGGGAAATCATGTAAGAAACTCCTTGTACATTACCATAAATTAACAAACGTGTCTTAGCTTGCTGAGAGTTTAGCATAACTGCAAAGTAAATTTTAATTTTGTTCTTGTTCCTACAAAATTTTATAAAGTTTATTAAACTGAAAACGTTACAGTTGATGATACAATATATAAAATTAAAATTGATAATGAATTATGTTTGTTATTTTTCTGTAGAAAACTATAAGCTAGTAACCCTTTTATTGGTTCGCTCTTAGGGTGGGTCACGGAACAGCGTTTCATCTCTAGGTAATATTTCTGTTCAATTTGCTGATAATGTTTTGTTCGTTATTATTCAGGGCAAATTACAGAACAACTAAATGGTTCAGGTCTGTACGGTTCATGGTCGTGGAACTCGTCAAACTTTCATGCGGATGACGTCATGGACAGCACATACACCGACCCTGCCTTTGTACCAATGTACTCACTGAACGGAATACCATTAGAAGACAGACAGGTTAGAATCTCGGTTTAAAAGTTTACTTGTTCTGAAACGAGTCGACAGCTAAAAAGTATCTAAGAAAGGCACAGCTACTTCCTGTACCGGCAAATCGAAGTTGTTTTGATATAGAAATAAATTACATGATAAATAATTTCTGCTGGTGGGATTGGATATGTAATCTGGGATTAAAGGCTGTGTATGTGGATTTTTTTAACGGTTAATTCAATTTAAGCAGTTATTAATTTAACAAACGTTGGTCCCTGGTGTATGTTTCCTGTTAAACCTGGAAACATTTAAGTTGGTATCTTAGTATTATTTCTATTATATGCAGCTTAGAACTGATTTTTTTCCCTTCCAAGGCAAGACCATTAAATTTAACATATTCATAAAGTTAATTTTCTAAGTACATTGGTGACAAGGAAAAAAAAGTTGCGGAATTAAAACTTCACATTTTAATACCATTCTTTATTGTTCTAATTTATAGAAAGCAACTGAAGCCTGCAGCTCTCTTGGTTTGTCAGGTGATGACTTGAAGAGCTGCATTTATGATGTTTCAGTAACAAATGACACGGGATTTACACAGCAAGAAAACCTACAGCAGGGTGAATACAGTTTTAAAATATTTATACAGCATAGTTGATCGAGCGCTTGGTTGCTCCTTTACTAAGAACTACTGTATGGGATACTATCGAACAAATACATGTTTTAAGAGTCTAGTAGTTGTGCATTATTGATGTCAAGAATGACCCTAGTATGTGTGCTTAAGCTTCCTCTACAACTTTTAACACTGATCATTTTATTGAGAATGTAGACTACGAAGAAAACAAAATCTCTCTGATAAGCAAAGACACAACTGGTGGGATTTTGTTTGCGTTCACCCAGCTTAAATTATTACCTTATCTGCATTCTACCAAGTGAGCTCTAGAGATATTCCAGCAAAGTCGGGTTAGACCAATGACAATGTGAAAAAGGAGAGTAAAACTTTAGTTAGCAATGGAACAGCATCAAGATAAAATTACGACACCATGCTTCAAGTACTTTGCTGGGATTTTCCAACATACCACTATAATACTTTGAGATTTATAAATACTTTAATTTGATAGTTTATCAATTTTGCCAATACTTGTTTCGTGTAACTATGTAGGTCATTTTATTTTCTATCTTGCGACGATAGATCCTGAAAAATTGATATTTTTTGGTAACATCATTTGACCGTATGACAATAATATAAGTGATAGTATATTTAGTAATACGAATAAGAATGAAACTACTAATAAATGAGCTTTAAAATGTTAGAAAATATAAGTACTGATATCAGAATAAAATTGTTTCAATATTACTTTAGTCATAAGTGCGTTTTACGTATAATAGTACTTTTAATATAGGTACTAACAAATGCGGGATTAGCACGTGTGGGTACAGGTTCTAGTGCATTTGTTGAAATCGGAGATGTTTGAATTTGGATAGCTAAGACAGTTGACGATAAGCCTTCGGTAGTAAAATAGTAAAATCATCACCGCTCCATATTTAACTTATACTCTCAAATGAGAAAATGACAGCCTACAAATAATTAAAAACAATTTTTCAGGTTGCATCGATCAGTGTTCTGGTAAAGGACGTTGCGTTAATAACACGTGCCAGTGTATGGAGGGGTGGACTGGGCCGAGCTGTGCCATAGGTATTCGCCACTTTTGAATCTACAGAAAGACTGGGTCCGTCTACCCAAACGTTCCCAGAAGGCAGTGCTCCAACGAATAGTTTAGACAATTCATCACTAACAATCTTCCGAACACTATAGTTTTTGCAAAATGCGTGTGACTTTATCTCACCTAAAAACATTGCGATAGGGTGAATCCATTGTCCTAATCTCAATCTTACCACGGTTTTTACCCGCTAATAATTATGTATTGCTCGTTCTTCTTAAAGTTAGAATTTGTAGCATTTCCTCCTAGAACGGATTGGGTAAACGCTTCCAGTCCTAATTTCAGTTCTGGAATGATGAATAGACCTTTCTCACGTTTTTTTATTTAGTTAAAACCTGATGTTCTCGCTCTGTAAATGACAGATATGAAAAGAGCAGGTCAAAGTTAGTACATACCAAAAATTTAGGGGTTTAGTATTGAAAACTGTTGCACTGGTAAGGTTTTTAAAAACAAAAAAAAATTCCCGACGTTTTTTAAAGAGGATGTATCAGAACTTGCATGGGAACGAGGCTGGAAGGGCAAATTCAAGTTTCCAATACATATTTCTCTGTTACGTTTTCTGTTTTTAAAAACTTTACAAGTGCCACATTTTGCAGTTAGAAATCACCAAAATTTCCGTTCTTACTGATTCTGGCCGTTTCTTTTCGCGTTTCGGTTTCTGGCATTGAAAGAGTGCTAGCTATCGTCGTATTTTCAAAAGCGTGATAACGGTCTATTTTACGGATTTTCCAACAACAAATCAGTGAAGAGAAAAGTCTGCTCACTTGACTGCTAACACAGCAGCAAACGATAACGACCGTCTAAGGGCAAATATCGATGTCTAGTCTTGTTTGTGATTGGTCAGTATTCATCGCATGCAAGAAATATCAATCAATAAAACTGTTAAATAGAAAATGAAATACAATACTCTTTGTCATGGTTCCTGCCACAAATTAAAAAAGTTTAAGACCGACTTTGACCAAAGCTCACAGCACAAAGCCAGCAAATACGAAATAAAATTAAATTGCTTGAAAGTGAACTTTAAGATATGATATCGGGGAAAAACCAAACTTCAGTAGAAATTTAATGCTTTTCAAGACCTAAAGCAGAAATGTGGTGAACTTGAGACCTTTCCCTTAGTATTACGAAGGGCAAAATACGCCGATTTAGTGATCTGCAGAACCCCTGTTCGGTGTAATAGCCCATTTCCGAATTATGCTCCACTCCTCACAAACAAAACCTTCAGGTCGAGGCTAGGTGCTCACTTGTGTTATTTTTGAGCACTTGGCCTCGACTTGATGCTTTTGGTTGTCAGCAGTTGAGCGTAATTCGGAAATGGTCTATTGCACAACATAACTCTCCAGGCAATTCAAAACTGAAATCAAAATTATTTTCTCTCACCCAAGAACAGCGTTACCACCAGTTTCAAGAGCTTTTAGGCCAACCTTTCGTTGAAGTTCACCTGAAAGAAATAAGGAGGTAAAATGTTTGGAAAACTGGTACTGAGACACTAAAAGATCGCCATTACATCGAATGTGCAAGAATTACCACCGTTTTCAATTTTACGCGACCAATGGGATTTTTTCATCAGACGAGATTTTGATTTTGGCTGCCGTCAATCAAACCATTTATGGAAATGTTGAGCCAGAGGTGAGCTAAAGTTGCTGTTTCGCGGCTAATGCAAGCTTTGCACTGGCGAGTAGTTTTCAGAGTTCAAGATATCGCAACGTTCGATACTTCATGTTGGCAGTACATTTGTGAAACCTCAGCGATAAGTTCTGCATGGCGGCTGGCAAAACGAGGCACCTGAGTGGTACGCGTTTGACTCAGTCGAGTTTGAGCAGCTTAGACAGATTTGATCAGAATCTCAAATTTGAGAAATATATAAAATCATATCAATTGATTTTCTCCCTTTATACAGTTAGCATATGATATATTACTAATAAAAAGATAACTCGGAACTACCTCTGAGAAGATAGGTAACTTTATTTTCGACTTTTGATCGAAGTTTGATATTGCCAATGTGCACAATACACTGTAGACGAATAGTTACAGTTACAGATACAACTGGAATTTGGTTCTTTAACGACTTTTTCAGCTCAACGCTTTAGCCAGAGAACGCGATGCAAGAAGGCGAGCAACAGAGAACAACGCGCAAGAGAACTCGCAGTCTTTTTTTGAACCGTTCCTGAATTTCGTTTTCCGGTATGCCTCGATGTGTGCCTCGGGGTAGAATCGTATGATTCTTTTTATAAGTAATATAACCACTGTATTTTGGCGTTAGACGAACGTTTTCTTTCAACGGTTTCAATTTCATTTTCCTTGCCTATATACTAACGTTTGTTCAGTATCTGAGCTCACATAGTGGGTGGTTACTCCTAAAATGGTCTCCAATTGGTCTGGGATTTAATGGAGCCGAAACCAATTGTAGAATTGCACACATTTTAGGTATCCTACTCACGATCAGTCACTGGTTTGCCGTTTATTTCAGCGACATAATAGTTGTCTGTAGAGTTTCAATATGTCATTTGCTAAGGGCGTAAAGGAGGAAAATCATTTAATATGATTTAATAGCTTTCTCAAAGTCGAAATTCTGATCAAACTTTCGAAGCTGATCGACGTAAACAGTAAAACTAGTTTCGTGCATAATTTACCGCTGAGGTTTATCTGTATAACTTTCTAATTTTTTTCCAACTTTTAACCACTCGCCAGCGCACAAATTGCAACCATTTTCAAAACAAATCTCGCCTCAACATTTTCCACATATGGTATGTATGATTGATGGCAGCCGAAATACAATTTTCTTCTGATGGAAAAAACCCCAATGGTAGCATAAAACTGAAAACGGTGGATGCACGGTTGCACTTACAAGCTTGAATACGAAGTATTACTTGGAAATGATAACAAAAATTAATTTGAAAAGTAGAAGTTATTTATACTTGAAGATTTGAGGCTACATGTACATGTACACGCGCATCTGCAGTATGAATCAAACGAAAACATCGAGTTTGTAAATGGTGAGATGATAATTTTTAAAAACTAAAGGATTCTTTAAATTCTTAACCCACAAGTCGCCCTCTAGTTGGCTGGGCACAAACGAGTCCAGAGCTGGGCACTTCGCTCTAATTCGATACTCTAAGTCCAGGTAACAATCCACTGGGTCATGCATGCAGTCCCCAAACCAGCATGCAACTCTACTCCCATTATACAAAATGTTTCCACTTGAAACAGAACCTTTCATAACTCAGGTTACATAAGCCTGAGCTTACCCGAGAGCTTGGTGAAAAGTCTCGATCGCGCTTCATTCGACGCTCTCGGTGTCCGTATCTTGTCAATCCACTGACGTTGTCCAAATGGTTGGCAAGAAAATATAGAATACATGAAAGAAACCAGAGACACAGCGGTTGTCAGTTACAAGTGTTCTTCAACAAAATACATGCAGAGTTCCCCACTCAGTGAAAGGTGATTAAACACATGTGTATGCACACGAAAGCATGGTTCTTGCAGCTTATATGAATTGATCTACCGTAGGACCTTACTATGACTTTTGAGACCGGAATTGAAGACATTTAGGATATTATTACTGTCCGCAGATAGACTTTTCAATAAAAGAGATTGGCACGAGTTCATGCCATAACACAAATACATGTACGTGCATTGACAGTGAAACAGTGCAACTTGCTATTTTAGAAATTAATATGAATTGCTTATACAAAAACGGCAAACCTGCACATGTGACTACATTGTACATAAAACATTTTGCATGTAGCCCACATGTAAAACCAAAATTCTGAAAAACCGCACATGTATATATGTCGTTCATGCGTGTGAAGCTTTTAAGACCAAAGCTGCGAGTAGTTTTTCAATTGTAGTCTAAAACTTTGATCTTGAAATCCTACAAAGGAGAACAATCCGAATCATAACTATTTTGAAACTTGATAACCAGCATGACTAGTTCCTTTTTCGGCAAATCTTAACAGTTTCCTTCACGTAACCTTTATTTGTACTGCATCTTTTATGAACTAATATTCCAAGGACAAAGACACCTATATTTCGACCACTATAGCAGGTACATCTATAATACGTGTCTACAAAGTATCAGCTAATCTATTTTTGTTCCCATCAATTCGAACTACTGCAGTTGTGTTAAACTCAATATAAGATAATCTTGCCCAAATGTGATACTGGCGAAATACTAAAATCTTTGAGGTTGTTTATAAACCAAGTTCAAGTAAGGCTAAAGTTTTTAAAAAATATTTAAAAAATATTTCTCCGAACGTTTTCGTCTAAACTCATATTCAGTGAATGAAAAAGACCTAAGGAGCATGCGTGACACTGCACATTTGTACCTGGTACTCTGGGTCATCATTGACCACCAGTTCCTCCACAAAACCATGGATTGCAAGGGACTTGTAGCAAACTGGTACACCACATGCTGAAAATATAAATTATAATATTTTGAAAAAAAGACATCTACTTTAAAATGCACTTCTATGTCAGCAGAGTAGCTACAGTCCATGTATGTACATACAAAATAGATTTTAAAAAAGGCAAAAATGTAATATACTGTTAATTGGCAGCGACTGAGACTACACTCACCCAGAAACCGGCTAATTATAAGAAACGTTTGGTTTGGGTAACAAAAATTAAATAAAAATTATGCTAAAATTATTGAAACTCCTTCTCAAATTCAGCCCGAAATCAAATCTGTACAGTATTATTTTCTGTACTTGCTTGGCAATAGTATTGAATAAGGAGAATACTTTAAACATTGTTGGGATGGCAGATGCCGTACGATGGAAGCCGAAGCCCCCTTGGAACGAAATTTGGGTTCTTCGTGATCAAGATGGCGGAACAAAGCAGTGATGAGAAACTACTCGCGAATAAACTCCAAGAAGGCAACCAAAGCACAAAATGAAAAGCAAAACCAAGTAGTTTGAACATTGCCAGTAATGTTAGTGTTGTATTTTCTTTATTTTGGAGCCTTATGTAAATCTCAAGGTTTGAGACCCTAGTCTCAAGGTCTCAATTTCCTGTTCATTTTCCAAATCTCTAGGTTTAGGGGTTTCGGAGGTCTGTTTGCTGAATCACTTGTCTTGAATCTCTTGCAACTTGGAGCTCACTTGCCAATTGCATAAGTGGAGAAAAGAAAACTGGAGCTGATTGCCCTGAGTGTATAATACATGTAGTTGCATGTAATATACATTACCTAAAGTATTACCCTCATTTGAAAAGTATAGAAAAAGGCCATTTATATATATTTATTACACGTATAACGAGAATTTTATTACGTAAAGGTCCGTTGTAGAAACCAGTATACATGCTATATTTTTCCATGTGAAAAAGAGCTTTACAGCCAATCAGGATACCGTATAGGTTTTTTCACATGTGCGAAATATAACCAATCAGCGTAAGCGATTTAGTTGTTCAGCCAATCAGGCGTTGCACTTTAATGGCTTCTCAGACAGATCTGGCAGTTTCATGTTT
>JAOBYF010493301.1:0-15799 GCA_025403605.1 Parazoanthus darwini
AGTGTCACCACGCATGTTTGGCGAGAGACTGGTGTTTATCCTACAACTATCAGATGGCTGGGGGGAGTGAAGTAACGGCCCTCCCCATCCCCCACCTTCCCTCCCCCGTTTCTCTGAATGATGTATTAGTAATTATCAGGTAAGCGTATTAATTTGCATATGGTTATAATGAGTAGTGGGACAACTTCAGCCTAAGTTGTCCAAACTCAAAGTTTTAGTAATGACGTAAGAGTTAGAAGATGGAAGTGCGTTGGAAAGTAGAATGTGTTTTAACGTAGGACAAAGGAGACCGCCGAAAGCGCTGAAGTCCTAACACAACAGGGAGAAGGACTGTGGAAAGCAGTAGCGAGGAGATAGAGAGAATGGATGAACATCCTGTAAAGAGATAACACAACTCGGTGAATGACAGAGTTGGTTGGCAGGAAGAGTGTACAGGCCTTATAGGGTTTTGCCACTCGGCACAATCGAGACAGGATGAATGTGCGGGTATATTTAAGCAACAAGTGAAATAAAGTAAGTAAAATACTTCAAAAGATGTACGAGTTCAGTGAGACACACTTGTCCAAGACAAGTACTTCCAATTAGTGAAAAATATGCTGTTGCAAGGACGAAGAAAGTACGTCTCGATGAAGGACTGGTGCGTTTCCGATGCTTCACTGTTTGACTCAAACAGAATGAAAATACGCTCAAACTGAAAAATAGATGCTCGTCATTGTCTTTGAAGAAGTTGAGCGCTTCAAAGAGCAGTTCGAACCAGACTAGAATCAACCGACAATCCAGTTGAGATTACATTCAAGATAAGTTTTTATAGTGCACCAATGAGACTTCAGAGAATGCTACGAAGTACTTACAAATGTTTGATCGCTAAATCAACACAGCTTTCTATAATGGGTTTCCTCTTGGTATACCTCAGTACCAATTACGTCAGAGATGAAAGACGAGCATTCCAGTGTTATCTGGGATATACCAATTTCACTGTCTTTAAGTGAATCAGACCGCACGGAACTGTGCACAAGAGAAGAGAGAAAGAAATCGTTTGTTAATTCAGCTGCCGTTGGTCTCAAGCGGAGAAACGACATACCAGGAGAAGATTCAAAAGTATCAACAGGTGTGGAAGAATTTAAAGCACGGCTCCCAGAATTCACGATGAAGCAATCCAATGTAACAATTGACGCCCTTGAAGCTGAACGTGGCTCACTGTGAGAGATCTCAGTGAGATGTATGGGACGAAGGAAGCTTTACACTCTGCCATAGCAGAACAAACAATCGGTCCTGGTATGCAGTTTGTGAATCAAGAACAAGATTTAAAATGTCTTAAATTGTAGTCAAACAAACAAATTGGGGTGAGCAGGGAGCAGCTTAAGCCCTGTATTACCCTAACTGAGCCGAATAAGCAACTTTATAAAGAAAAACAGAGACAGAAAGACAAGGCAGGCAGATAGACAAGTAGACAAACAGACATCGGTTCTTGCCACGGCTGCCGGCCACCATGCACCAAAGCATTGGTCGTTAACATAAACCAAACTCATCACATCGTTCGAGAGCTGGCTTCGACAAGATCTCCGTCCCTTTCCTTGAGCCGACGCGGCATAAACAACAGCCTCCAATCTCTACTGAGGTTTGGCAAACAATGGTTTCGGCCCCGTTCACGATGTTCGTCGGCTTATTGTTGTTCACTTGAGTTTCTTTTTGGCCACGTCACGAATTCTGCCCCGTTCGGTCGCGGGCAGCTTGTTATATAGTTAAAAACTCTACCTAATTGACTGACATATGGCAAAAGGTCCGCCAGCACTTCTGTTTCTAATCCTCTGACGCAAGTTACCCGCAAATCCGATCACACTGACTTAAGATGAATTATAATAATAAGTCTCATTGCTTTCTGAAGAAGAATTTGCTTGCGGATAGTAGGTACATCTCCCAGCATAAACAGTCCGCGACTGCTAACAACGATCTTGGCTCCGATCTCGAGGACACCATAGTTGTTGTGTGGCTGTAACTAATCCACTTGATCAAGATCAACTTTTTAAACAGTTACGAAGGAATTCCGTTACCATTCTAAAATCCAAGATTTCACAGGAGCTTATCTCTGTGGAGTTTCGCTTCATTGAAGATACAAAGGTTCTGCGCACCGGCTGTGTAACTTCTCTGCGTAACTGCGCACCAGACCCAACGACAGTTGCTTTAGTCCCGAATTCTCTGCAATACCGCTGGCCGTCCACACACCACCTATGACCCAGTGGAATGTCGTATTCTCCCTGAGTTTGACAGTTACCTTATGCCGTCCCAAATTTGTGAGTGAGTCCCTGGGCGACAGCGATCCCCTTGAGTAATGTTTTAAAATCCACTCGTAAGTACCGCCCAGCCCGAGTAAGACTACTCAGGGTCCGACTCTGACGACGAACCAGTTCCTCTCAACAACCTTGTAACACCCCAAGCAGACATTTCGGTACCCAGAACATCTAGCTATCGTCACCCTATTAGCTGGTCGACGACTGGAGACCTTTTGTAACGTCTAATGACCTTTTTCAAAGACAACCGGCTCCAATCCTGGTAAGGGTATTTTTCACAGTGCTTGTGGCCATTGATGTCAATCTCATACCATCGCTCTTTCGTGGCTTGAGCTTGAAATCCTCCCCTTCCTTAGCTTATATGAATTAAAAGTATGACTCCAAGCTTTCTAGAAAAACCACAGCTTCCCTAAAACCCAAATTTTGCAGGCATTCCTCTTCCTTCTTGACGAGCTACGTCCATGCTTGTTAGTAACACCTTTTACCCTCGTGGTCGCTCTGCTGTAAGTCAATCATTCCAATCAAAACCTTTCCGATCTTAAATTATTTGCACGAACGCTGTTTACAGACAAAAACAACTCCTGACCCTATGGACTGCTGGTACTTACCTGAACTTGCCAAACTGATAATGGTGTAATTGGATAGCAACGTTTTTGTGGCTCGCAATGATATTACTGTCCGACCAACAAAGCACAAAGTTCAGTTGTGTCACATTATGGCAGCCCATCTCGCCACACCTTTTACCCTTCTACAGAACAGACTCAGGCCCCTTTGCTTCACGGTATACAGTACCAAGTCAAACTGTCGGTGGCTATCTTCAGCTTTCTTCGTATCCAGACGCTGACCCCGATGCCTTGTGGGCCCTCGAAACAGAGCGCGACAGCGCAGTCATCTCCATCTGAAGCCCTAAGTGGCCTCCGTTACCACCCACGTAACCAACACTACCTTAGCACACCAAAAACCTCATCCTCCGTTCCCTCTCTACAATGGTCAAACCTTATCCATACCCGTACTTCTCTAAGGATATCTCTTGCTTGTTCTAAGCGCTCAAAGTTCCATTTAACGACGATTTAACACCACCACTGTCAAATAGACCATGTTAGATCGAGACCTTTGTCAATGTAGGTTCTAACCTACCCCCTCAGCACAAAAGCCGATGCCTACAATATGTACACCGTAGAAAAGCTGAAAACCAAGCTTGACGCGCGACAACATCAAAGCGTACTGCTAAGCCAGAACATGTCATTGACTATGTTGTGTACATGAATACTTCATTTCCTTGTAGCTCAATCCAGTTTCTCAGTACTGTAAGTACCAGCTATCATTTAAACAAATGTTGGCAACATCTTGGGTCTCGGTTTGCTCACTTTCGATCGGCTACAGGCCTTGTACCGATTTCCCCCTAGCTCCATCATCTGTAAAGCGCCGTGGGATTGCTACCCAATTCAAACGTCTTCGCGCTTTTACTCTGTCGCCATTGGGACAGAGTCTTCCACACTTGGTATCTCCTGTTTACTACACCCAAGTGCAACAACCTCTATCGCTGGCCAAGCTAATCATACGTCCAGGAGGGATGTGGTCCAATGATAGCTTGCCGGCCATACCCCCACAGGTTTTGCTGCTCTCTCCTTGGTGAAATCACCATACCTCAACTGTGCAGACCTACAAACACTAAGTAACGTACTGACACTTTTCAGAGAAAATCTTAATACCGTCTACGACACTCAGTGCAGACCCTAAACAAATTACTCACCTGCGACCAAATCTTCAACTGACATCAGAACTTGGCCTTTGGACTGTCGCTTGACAAGATCTCCGTCTCTTTCTTTGAGGTGATGCGGCATAAATACAACCCTCCAATTCCCATAGAGCATTGGCCAACAATGGTTTCAGCCCCGTCCACAATTTTCGTCGGCTTATAGTTGTTCAAAAGGACTTCATCCTGAGTTTCTCTTGGGCCACATCACGAATTCTGCCCCGTTTGGTCAAGCGCAGTTAGTTCTATTGTTAAGAACTTTACCTGATTGACTGACATATGGCAAAAAGTCCGCCAACACTTCTGTCGTTCTGATACTCTGGTGCAATTTTTCTCGATTTAACCGGCCGATAAGTTCCAATTTTAGTTTTAAATAAAACACGAGAGATTTGCGCGTAGTTGCGGGCTAAATGAATGAATCGTGAATGAATGAGTCAGGTATGACGTCAAAACCTGTCTTAGGTCAAGTTTACCTTTTGTCTTTGACCCCAGACACACAAAAGCTTGAGGACCAATACAGAAACTGAAAGTAAAAACTGCAGCTATTCAAATTTCAAAAGATGTGAAACAGAGAGCTTTACAACAAAAAGAACGAATCCTCCGCAGTGACTGAAAGAAAATCAAAGAGAAACTTTATGGAGGCAATTCACGTGTACTTTCCACAAATGCATCAGTGTTGAGGTTTTGTTATGGTTTCAGACCTGATATTTGTATGTTTTGAAAAGACGATGCGTGATCAGTGAAGTGCAATATATGTGGTCACTTATTGATTGAGTGGAAACAGGTGATTTTCACTACATTGAAGAGTCTCACGTCAAAATGTTTTTGTTCTAGGTCATCTTTTTTTAAAGGATGGAAAAGAGTCCAGACTTATTTTATTACAAACTGTTACTGCTGGTGCAAAGTTTTAGCACTTCACAGCATTGAATACAAGGTCTTTTGTCAAGACAAAACCTTAAGCTATAAATAATAGATCAGTCCATTTTTTTTGTCCAAGCAACCGTTCTCAATGGCACCGCATTGGTCGTATGTTTGCTGACGGTACTTCAACAGTTCTTGCAAACACAAAATGGATACGACACGTGGCGGTCAAATTCCATTCGAAACTGTTCTGTCTCCTTAGAGTCACTCCACTCATTTTCTGAAAGACGGCGGCAAACCTCACAGAGAGATGATTATACAAAGGTTTTTAGTTATTGTCTAAACTAAACCACATTACATCAATAGTAACAACAGCAATACAAATTGAAAACTACTGTCGCTCTTCTCTCTTATCTTTTTTGTGAAACTGAAAACGCAACACTCAACAGTAACAGTTAACTTCTGAAAGTTCCGTCTTTTCAAAAGTTGATTTTACATCCGCATTGACGATGTCTTTATGCCCAAGTGTAACACGAACGAAAAGTTTAGAAAAATGGAGAACGAATATTTACTATTTGTCATTCAACGCATTACGAAAGTATTGGCTTGAGTGGCTACTGGAATATTGTTTTTCGCTGAGAGTGTAATATTAGTACAGCAACGCAGCGCAATGTAATATTGTTAAAAGTGCAAATATATTGCACGAACATGGGCTGCATGTGTATAGCAATTGTTAGTATTGGACTTGTTTGATATTGGAAAGTATAAAAAGTTTTTTCTTCTCGTTTGATATGTTGCAAAGTACGGAACCTGACCAACACGTGGATTATTCTTTTAGCCTTTAGATTGAGATCAATACAATATATTTTCATTTTGAGACGATTGAAACTTCTTTAAACCAGTAAATGTTTTCTTTACAATATTTTCTCTGATATTGTCGACAAGATCGCTCTTCCCTCTACACACGAGTTGACACACATGTGCGGCTTTTATATATAAATGTTTCTGTTCTTTCAGTCCGTTGATTCAGTGTCGATTTTCTTTACTGCAAACCTGACCCTCGCTTCGTTATAAACTTAAGAAAATATTTTGGAGTCTCAAGGAAACAGTGACAATGGAATTTAATTGATTTTTGTCACATTTGTTTGGATAGTCAGTTGCCGCACGTATAACAAGTGGGTTTGAAAAAAGCCTTAATGTTGACAAATGCTGCAAGCAGGTGTTTCTTGACTTCAGCAGAAAATCACCGAGATATGCGTTTGACGTCAGCGTTAGTACTAGTGCGATATAAATACTTGATATATCATCGACAGTAATAACTTGTTTCAGGGCTTAAAATAATACTTGGAACGCGCAAAACTTACCTTGGTTGGTCATGGTGACCGGCCAACGTGAATTTTCCTCGGACATGCCCCGTTTCTGACTATCAACATGACCGGCGGCCCTGGAAGGTTTTGTCCGGTCAAATAGCCATCAGTTCTGGCCGGACACTGTCCGTTGACCGGCCGTTATTTTAAGCCCCGTTGTTTACTGATCTGCTAAAAATTGCCGGGACGTCTTACACAGTTTTTGGATTTATGACGTTTGACGAACAGCTGAGTTCGGTGTTTTCCTTCGTTTTGTCTTGTCACCTCACATGTGACAGAAACGTTCATTCGTCCAACACAGCCGTGATTGTTCTAAGCCTCGTGTTTGTCAGACACCAAGGACCTATGGGCTAAATGAAAATGCCAGATGAAGGTGTAGGTTTGTGCCATAGGCTGGCTTTTTTACACCACTTTTTTACATCTCTCTTTCCATCACTGAACAACTTTTAAATTGTCCCGGCAACCAATCCTTCATTTCTTTCTTTCGTCGATCGGTCTGTCTGTCTGTCTGTCTGTCTGTCCATCCACCCGTCCGTCCGTCCGCCTATCCGCCCGCTGTTTCTTCCTTGTCCGTCAGTCTGCCTATCCATCTGCCCGTTAGTCTGTCCATCCTTCCCTCCTTCCGCCCGTCCGCCCGTCCGTCCGTCCGTCCGTCCGTCCCTCCATCCACCCATCCATCCATCCATCCATCCATCCATCCATCCATCCATCCATCCATCCATCCATCCATCCACCCACCCATTTCTGCGCATTTCTGCCCCACAGTTAGCCGTAAGACCATGCATCCCATCCAACAGTCATCTGGTAATCTATCTGTTTGCTTTATAACTGTCATAGTTGCTACTCCTCAGAAACTATCAATCTGACGTTATTCTTTCATCCCTCGTTATCTCTGGCTCATTGTCCCGGCTGCTTCTTGCTCAGTCGGCTCACAGCAGCTGTCCGTTGTCTGTTTGGCTGTGTCTCATTTGTCTGTCAGGCCTCTCCTCGTCTGTCAACCAGTACGGACATTAGTACTGACAGCACCAGATGTTTTAAGAAAGCGCAAAAGCCCACGGCCACCACTGTTAACTCAGACGAATCTGCTAATGTTCTCTATCTTGCGCTTTGTTGGCGGCCAAGGCGCAAGCCGGGTGGCTGAAGATTAATCTGTGAAGCTGTGAGAGTATTTTGTTTTTGAAGTTCCCATGTTCTTATCAACTACATTGAAAGGGCAAAACTACAGATGTGACCTCGTTTCTGAGTTTGAGTGGACATGTAAGGAATATTTCCGCTTTGTCAATAACACTGTGTTTTACCTCCCGTTATAAAGTTAACGGGTTAAAGGTAACCCATTAAAGAATTAAAACAAAGAATTTTAAGCAAAGCCTACGATATACCGGTACTGCATGCAGTTCGTCTTTATTTTTTGAAAATAGCACTATGACAACATCGCGCCACCTGGGGCGCGGCGCCATGTGTGAACCATATGTCGACCAAGTGCATTGTCTGTGACGCTTTACAGTTAGCTAAGAGGCGGGCCTCGAAAACGTTGAGTTCCCATAACAGCCAGGATAAGAAAAAGATAATCAAATTTAAAATAGAAGATCCACTGGAAAATGACGTTTTTATGTTGGAATACTGGATTTCTCACGGTTCAAAACTAGTAACTTCTTTTGCGTGATGTTTTCGAGTCTTTCAGACGCCACAATTTACATGTAATGGAACTGAAGCGGAACTTTCAGTTTATTGTAAAGTGGTTCGCCTCTGAGTATAAAGGCGCATACCGTGAAGTCTCTGTGGCGCTATTTCTGGATTTGCCGTCCCTCCTTAGTCACCAATGGAGACGGAGACGGTGACCTGTTTTACAAAACGTATTGCAGAAGGCTGAATGAAATTGTGATCTTTCAGTTATTGATAAGACATTTGACAAAGTTGGAGAAGGTAACAGGAAGGGCGGTTAGTAGTTTGACTAAGGTAGAATTAGTTGCCTTCACAAAAAGTCGGATACTGACAATATTTTAGCTTTAAGATTGAGCTCTTTCCATTAGGCGGCTGTTTTATGCAAGTCTAGCATAAACCACCTCCGAGAAATGAATAAACATTGTTTGAGTCACGATTTAACGTTTCGTTCGCTGATGAGTTTGACAAAACTGTTGAGCTGCACATTGTCTGTTTGTTTAAAGGTATAAAAACTGGCAGCTGAAAATCTCCATCATTTTGCACATTTTACAAAGTTCGTGTTGATACGTCCAGCACAATTTGTTTGTTAGAAAAAACAACATAAACGAACATTAGAATCTGTTCTGGTTTATTAGCAGGCTGATACGCATGCTTATGATACAGTGATGAACTTTTTCATACATGTACATATGTCACAAAACAGAAGTGAAAGATCAGTTTTGATAAAACAATGAGTCGGCTGGATTACTTTGTTTGTAGTGACGCCCCAGTGTGTCCCTCAGCTTCACAGTTTTCCTTGAGAATAAGAGTCGGAGCTTGCGAGCAAGTCACGCTTGAGAATACCTGATTGCAGTCTCCTCTAAAGTTAATGAAACTTGTTTTTTTTATATAAATGTCAGAAGTAAGTTGACTTTATATATAGGTTCGTTTTCATCCTGTAAAATCAGAGGCATAGAAATTGTCGTATGATATTGGTAAAGAGAAATGGTTAACAGTTTAAACAATACAAATACATAACTGACACAAAGAGGATCATTGTGTGTCCACGAGAGCGCACAATAGCAAAGTCGAGTTTTGATCAATGAGCATTTTGTATTGGAGTTGATTCAAAGACACAATGGCGGTGCTTATCGCATAAATCGTTTCCTCACTTTGCTGTGCAAACGACTTATCAAGCTGGACAGCTGGGTAAAGACCGTGCCAAACGAGAATTTAACTCGTTAAATTGACGTTTACTCGGTTTTGTTATCAATCGCTTTAGAAAAGCTTTCAGTAAACTGCTGAATTCACAAAAGGCGTGTGATTAAATAGTCGAATAATGCAAGTAGTTCGTGTAGGTTTAGTGTCGGCAAGCTGAATCATTATTTCATCTCCGAGTGACAAACTTAACAACACATAATGGAAGGCTGTTTTAGAAATTGGCTGTCTTCCCGTGTGATTCACGTTCTGCAATATTATGACAAGGGCTTTTTAAAAAAGTTCTAAATGTTTCTTTTTGTTTAGACAGCAGTTTGAGTTTAGTTGCCGTTTAAATCTAAAAGGCACATGCTGAACAAAATACTAATTTAAAAAAAAATTCAAAAGGCACATCGCCAACTCCAACCCCCGCTGAGGAAATTACCCCAAACCATTTATCGTCAGCGGATAAGAAAACTGAGCTATTTTTTTATTAGTACTATAACTATCGCCTTTTTTTATCGGCGCTATCAATAGGTAAATTTGTAAACTTACTCTAATTATCGCGACTCATATTCGGAATGTTTTGAAGAGCGTTTGATTCTAGAAGACTCTGTCTTATTAGCCTGGTCTAATTTAGTTACCTAAATGATGGTGAATTTCCCAAGCCATATATGAAATACTTCCCGACATTTCAAATGGGAGATTAGCGAGCTCTGTTCATTTAAGAGAGACGCCCCCTCTCGTTTTCCGACGCAATTCGTCCGACATTTTTGCCTATTTTCTCTCGTTAGTGCGAATTACAAAAGCAAAAAGACATATTGACTCAACAACTGCAATTTCCGCTCCATTCTCCAAGGTTTAGAATATTATTGAAAAACAGGATGTACAGAGTAATCTAGTTTTGTTCTTCAAAATTATATTCTTAGACTCTAATTAAAAATTTTCCTGGCGATTGATGCCACAAGAAACTGTTTGTTGTACGCTCTCCTTTGGTGTTTAGGGACGGAACTGTTTGCATCCAGTTTTATCTAAATTTTAGTTTCTCGTGAATACTTTAAAGATATTTTAGTTTTATCGCTATCGAAAAACTTGAAACAACTCTCCGCTGCTCGGAAAGGTAAAGACAGCTTTTAAGGAGATCAAAAGATTGGCGCTCTCTCGGCTTTGATAATTTATCGTATTTTATTGTGCCGTCTACTTATATACGCAACTGAAATTGTCCGGATATCCTGTGTTTTTGGAGAATTAGAACAGCTGCCCTTTATCCACGATGAACTTATTTTTGTTTTGAAAAGCCTGTAGTAATTATATGTAATATTTAATTTGTGTATTCTTCTCTACGTTAATAACTTTGTGTTTTATCTTGTCGCACCATGCTTAATTGAAAAGGAAACAGGCACGTGTCGCCTTCCCGCAGAATTTTTTTTCCAGCAAATTTTAAGGGATTTTTTTTACAAAAAAATTCAAATTTTGGGAAACTAAACTATCAAACGCGAATATTTTTGTTTCAATTCACAATTAAATTTGACCGAGAGATCAATACTTGGGTCATGTGACAACCAAAGGCCGCAGACAGCTGCTTAAATGAAGAATGTTTTTGATGGGAAAATACACCTGCGTTTTTTTAAAATAAATACTTCATCAATAACTTTATGAAAGCGCATCACGGGCGCTCTGCATAAAGTACTTTCAGGCGGATATGTCCAACTCTAAACAAATAAGACTCGTTTTTCAATTTACTACATAAACGAACCAAAACACTAGACCTCTGGGAGGAGCTGCGTTTGTTTCTTCTCAACTTGATGCAAAAGCCTTTTTTTTCTTTTAATCGAACTTCTATACAGAATTCTTGCTTTCTTGCAGCTCTAATGATGTTTGTTGTCGAGATTAAAACAACGGTTCTGTCAAATAGAAAGAACTAAACAGATATCAAAACTATAAACCTCCGGAAGGCTTTCTTATTGAGATTGGGATGGCACGTGCGACAAATGACAGCATTTTCCCAAAAAACTCGTAAACAATCGGGCAGATGTTTGTAGTATAATCATTCACTTGATCCGCAGAATTGATGGCTGTTGTGTATAGCTAACTTTGAAAGGAAAAAGACAAAGAGCGAGTTTGAGTGACGACTGAGCTCGGAAGCGACAATGTACTGTGACTTTTTTCGTTCGAGAAAAAAGAACAATATCCCCGAGCTTTTCGCATGTTAATTTTAACTCAAATAGAGGAGTTTAATTTCTGCCGCAAATTTAAATTGTTGTATCAGCTGGTTAGCTAACTAACACGAAATCGAAAGATCGAAATGTTGGCGAAATGAGATAAATTCGCCAAAAGGCAAAGCTTTTATACAAATTTAGTGCTTACCTATACACGAGAGTACAGGTGCATCGTATAACTTAGCATAACAATAACCGAGATATAAATGTGAAAACAAAAATTGATAGCGGGAAATATTTCATAATTAATTGGAGTAGGCCAGCGGAAACCAGACCCTAGAGACAAATTTGCTCATTCTTCGAAGCTTTACTCAGTGTAAGCAGGTAAGTTTCGTTCTTGTGACTAAATTCGTTCCTTGGTCGTTTGGAAAGAAGACGGAACGATCAGGAATAAGCAAACGAGCGGAAAAGAAACGCGGAAAAGCTTTTCTGAAGGTTCAGTTTGGACGTCACAAGCTTAAGGGCATGGGGTCGAGGCTGTTCTAAGACTTTCATACTATGGAATTGTCACAGTCGGCCGAACACAGCGTTGTTCGTGAAACTTTCGTCGCTTAAGACTGGCGGATAGCGACTCAACTACCCCACAGATATTCGACTTAAACGGAGTGATGTTATGGAGTTATTGACCGGAAATTGGGGCTGAAGGGAGGCCTGGTTTGGTATGGATCAATTCAATTTCGCTCTCGGAGACGTGGTTCTGGCAGAATGGGAAGACAAATTGTTCTACGCGAAAATTCAGAAAATCGACAGCCACGATCACAAATGTATTCTTATTTTCGACGATGACTCAGTTGAAGAATGCCCCTTTTCCAGGATTCACAGTGGTTCGTCTTTAATTTATAAAGTTTTATTTCTCCATTCAATTCAGCTATTGCCAAAAGCAATAGAATAGTCTGGTTTACACTGTTAATGCGCGTACTACTTCGCTGCTACGACTGCTCTCTCCGTCTCTCCCTCGTAATAATTAGTCAAGGAAGTTCCTTGAAGGTATACTTTTCCTCGAAGGCCTGTTAAAGAGAAAATTAATTCACCCTTCAATACTCATCTAATACCGCTTTCTCATTGCAGTGACAGAAACCACCGCAGAAATTGTTTGTATTATCTGCAAAGACGGCTCTTCATCCCGACCAAACGAAATCGTGTTATGTGACAAGTGTGGAATAGGTAAGTGACTATTTCTCATTTCCTACTGCTTAAAGGTGTTCTGAAACGGCTACAGCGAACAAATATTATATATTCTTAATGCGGCCGTGTCTTATTTCCATGTGTTTGTGGATTGAATTTTAAAGAACCGGCCATCGCAAACGAGTAGTTGAATTTCTGCCACCTGCTTCAAACTTTCTGTTGTTCGTTCGACTCGAAGACAGGTCCTTTATACGTGGAAGAATAAAACACAGACATGGCAACGTTTGGCTGTAAGTATTCTCAAAACTCCAGTGATTTCACTTTCGGCGGTTGGAGAGGATCTATGTAAAATTATACCATCTAGGAAAACAATTTATTTCATTTAAATAAACGAAAATATGTGTTTATTTCAACTAATCACTTTTATGCCGTGATCTCTACCACAGCAAATGCGTCTTTCTTGCGCTCGATGGATTTAAGGTTTAGAAGTTATCACAGATAGATTTTATATTATATTACTCCGACTTGAATCCGGAGGAAAAGTACTAGAATTTGTGATAGCATTGCTGAATAGGAAGGAGATAGAATGATAAAACACAAGCGGATATGATAAAAAACTGATACATGACATTATATGTTATATTCACGGGAATTCTCTATTTAAGCGAATATTGACTTTGTCTGAGCAAAAAGTTATGACAAAAGTTCGAGTTTCGTTTCTATGGTTGATGTTCTACTTCGCTGTGAGAATCCAGTTCTTAACATCGGTTGCCGAGATACGCGAGTCCTTTGTAGGAAATTCGCTGTTAATGTTTTTAACGAAAAACAAAAGAATTTCGAAAAGGTAATCTCTTGTGTTTTAAGACGTACTTTGAACAACTGAGGAAAAGAAATTACTGTCAACATTCTTGCATTCTAAGATAAGAGCAACTTTTGCAAAGAGATTATGTGTATGCTTGGATACTCAGATAAGCTGGGCATTTACAGCAGCCTCAACTAGAAAAGTTTAGGATTTTTATTGTCGGCGTTCTCAGCTAATTTGCCTCGAACTGGCAGTCAGGAAATTAAACGGGAGAATGTATAGAGCTATAAACTTTTTAATGGTTTCTCAATATTTCCACTTTAATGGTTTCCGAAACCGTGCACGTGGGAAAACGCAGCAGCAATTGATTACTAAAAATCTTCTCTTAAGTTGGTTTTTATTTTCATGCGTGCAAATTACAGTGAAGATGTGAATGATTTTCGCTTTGTTTGAAGTGGAGTCATTTCGAGCTTATTTGCACGTAAAAGTTCATTTATTTCACCAGGCAAATAAGTCGGTGAATGACGGCACATGAACAGTTACAACAACCTCTCTACGTTTCCGCGTGAGCTTTCTTGCTCTTAGCGCCCTGACGGTAACTTGATTAGCCTTCCACTCGAGCAATGGGGGGTTGAACTCCAACAGAGTAAAAAATTATGTGTTTTCCCCACTAGAAAACGATAAATTTTTGAGATAAAAAAATAAAAAACAAACGAAAAAGCGATCCGTATGTATGTGTTGAGGATAAGCTGATACTGTTTTTGTAGCTTTCTTTATCTCCTTTACTTTGCTTTTTTCTTTGCTTGTTATTTTAAAATTAGATTATCTTTTCTTAACTCTCAAAAAGCGACGGTGTGAAATATTTTGGAAAGAAAACAGTAAACATGTGTTGGCATCTGTTATTAGAAGAAATTCTAATTTCCTCCGGGAGAGAAGTTCAGTTATGGGAAACAGCACGCCGGGCGATGTTAAATAGCTTTTATTCGTGATCCCTACCTGTTCCATTCTCAGCAAGGGAAGACTACTGGTGGGTTTCTGGCGGGGGTGTTTGCACCTGCAGAAGTGTAGAAAGTGAACTCCATGGATTAGGAGCAAAAGTGATATATTCTCTTCCAATCAGGCTTGATTAAAATTTAACACGAAGATAAATTATTAAAGTCGAGCAGGTGGCATGTCAGTTCAGTATGAGAAAACTGTGACAGTATTGTGTGAACTTAAGTGTAATTTGTCTTCAGATCTGAAGTAACTCTTGTGTCTGGTCATTGTGTTGAAAGACTCTGCCAAGAGATGAAGGCGCTTATTTGCTATAAAGGTTTCGTTTCTGTTTGCAGAGTCTTTCTATACACTCTAGGCCGGCCCTCCCGCAACACTGATCCTTTGCTCATTCTGTGACCTTGACAGTTTAATCACTGCTGAATATTTTGTAGAAATATCCAGGAACAGACCTTTTCCAAAAAATTGCTTTTTAACTTCAGGTTTTTCACAACAATACGTTGTCCAATATGAACTAAAGTGTCGAAGCATTTGTGAACGATCTGTATTCAGTGTCGATGGTTGGTCAAGACATGACTGGTTACTAGGAGGTTTTAGAATGGGAAAACGTTGATCAATACAGCAAACACTAAACCTAAGCAAGCATGTGCAACTCCTTGGGTGAACATAGTGGCGGTCGTCTATTAAACCAATTTACATTTACTAAAACTTACTAAAATCTAAAACAACTCTGCACTGAACTTCTCACATTTTCAACTCCGGCCACATATAATACACAATTTTCAAATCAACTTTCGACTTTCGACTTTTGCCAACTATGGCACTTCAAGCATATGATTCAAAAAGGTTTGATTCTTGGAGTTTAAGGTGAGATATCTGCAAAATATGATTGAATAGACGCCCTCCTTTTCCGTTCAGGTTGGCGGGCCATATGCCAGTCCAAGCTTCTACAATGACAAGTGGTTTGTGTATTTAACTTGTTTTTCAATTTTAATAATGTTTTAGTTCTCTAAGATCCAAACCGTTTTTCCTTAGGCGTCTAAGAGACTGCTTCTAAATAGCTTTGAATGCAAGCAAACTTAGGGTCTTTCATTTCTGTGTAACGTTTTGTAAATAGACATTGTTTTGTCATCGAAATTAAGTGACATAGGTTTTCTATTTTGTTTGAGTTTTTTTAAACAAACTATTAGTTGTCCTCCTCTTAAAAGCCAATTTGACTGTGTAAGAACTTTGCCGGCTTAGTTCTGATCACTGTCATTTGTACAGCTAATTAAAAAAGGTTGTCGTGGTAGACTTGAGCAAAACCATGCAGACCGAACTGAACTGTGGGTTGTCAAACCCAAATGGACAAATCAAAAGTCTAAGTTTCTGCGTGGGGAAAAAGATATGTGGATAAATAAATAGTTTTCAGCGTCAAACGTAGCCTTCTTGTGTATCAAATAAAAATACTTCCTATAAAGAGCTTAGCGTATAAAAACTGTGTACGAAGACAACCTTTTTTTTTGAAACAGCTGTATAGGACCTGTAGCGATAGTGCAAATTTCAGAGCC
>JAOBYF010494412.1:0-15796 GCA_025403605.1 Parazoanthus darwini
CGGGGAGGGTGAATTTTTTTTGCAGCCCACTTCCCACGCCAATCTCACACACACAGAGACACACACACTCGAAATAAAAAGGTACTTTCCTAACTGGCAGAGAACACATAAGATATTAGTAGGCTTTTTAACGGTAAACATAAATTTAGCGTACCTTGATTGTCTGTTTTCTTATTTTCCTTGTTTGCTGAATTTGTTTTCGAACAGCATCTAGAGTTGAGAAAATATTTGTAAGTACACTTCAATTTTATAAGACAGTTCGTCTAAATGGGACTTAACCTTAAGAAGGGTAACTCTTGTGAGTAATACTTACGGTGATTTTTGCGGGCTTAGATCGTCTGTGCTCGGTTTACAGAAATCAAGGACTATATTACTGCATGACATCATATCGGGAGAGTTGATCAGCTCCTAAAATGAACAGATTCAGCTAATTTTAAAAACGTGTTTTTCTAGTACCGCTGAATAAGTGTTCCAAAACAGAGCTTACACGGATCTCGCATAGTTTACTGACGACACGTCTAAAGAACTAAAAGGATTTCCAACAACTCATTTATTTATTTTTTGAGTATATTATGTGTTAACTAGAACATAGTACGTAACATAGAACATAGTACGAAGTACGTAACGTTGACTGGTTTGTTCAGATGACAGCGATGAGTATTCAGAAGCCTTCCTTCCGATAAGAATGGCAGATTTTATGGAACTTAGCGGTGCTCACTCTGGAATGAAAGTAAAGCTAAAACATCGTAATATCGATAATTGGTGTCGGCTTATCTGCCTAGCCAATACATCTAAGATTCCGTGGCAGAATGAGCTCATAAATCCTTTTACATAAATCGTGTGAAGCGGATAGGTCTGCATGCGGTTAGCATTGATCCCGGAACAAAAATATCGATCCAGAACGAATATTTTTAAAAAGTAACACGCAAGAAAATACAGACTCTCAAAGTGAAGCGGTGAAGCCAGAATGAAGTCTTGCTGAAATAAAATTCAACTCAGTGCATCATGGACGCCAAAGTGATAACAGGCTTTCTAGGTACTTACGTCACAAAACTTGTTTATTAACGTCATTCGCTTACACGACCCATCCTTGAGGCGGAACTTGCATTGCTTTGCAAACTTTAATGCTATTGAGAAGAAGTTGTTTGACATGTTATTACAAGACAAAATGGTATGAAAGAAGAGATAGGCAGATAGAAGCGAATGCCGGTTCAAACAAAACTAGTCAGCGATCACATCCTACAGGAGTTTTTGAAGCCAGAATTACGTACCTTTTAAAGAAGGAAGCAATTTGTGGGTCTCTGGAAACTCTTTTAACAGCTTCTCCTGAAGAAAAAAGATACGGGACGCAAATTTATACAAGTTAGTGGTGAAAAGTGTTTTAATTATCGCCTGGAGAAGTCGGAGGGGAAACGGAGGGCTTTTGTTGAAACGCTAAAACATTCATCTGCTCCCCCTCGCCCCATAAATTATTTTGGAAGTTATGGTAATTTTGGTCAACAGCTCCTTTCTTTTCTTCTGAATGCCATAAAATCCCCCACCCCCACCCCATTAATTCTCCTGTAGGAAATTAATTTTACTTCGAGAACAGACTGTTGTAGTTGAGAAACGTTTCGGCAGCTTTTTTTCAGCACAGTGGATAATAAGTATACATTATACGATTAAGTGGAAAGGGTTAGTTTAGTAAAAGTCCTTTTTCTTGTGGTATAAAAAAAGAAATGCTAAATATTACAAAAATTAAAGGTCCAAGCTGGTTAGTGCAAGAAATGCCGAAGAAATGAATGAACATTTTGCCCACTTTTGTACGTTATTCAAGCAAATTAGCGCGAATACAACTAGCTGGGTACTTGCAATGTCAATTTTGTCGAATGTAAAATGTATGCGAAGTTCTCACAGTTGTTAACTAATTTTGGTCATCAGATCCCAAAATATATCTCAAAGCACACACACACATTGCAATTCCAGTTTTTCCCTGCCGATATCACCAAGCTTCTTTTTTTCCAATTAATAATATGCCCAATATACAGTAAGATAAGCTAAAAACAAATATACACGAGCTCCAAATATGCTAAAAAGTGCCCCATTTTGGTTCTAACAGTAGTTTAAATAAGTGTTAATGTACCCTAATGGCCCGCTAAGCGGCATTAATTGGTTTTCATTAAAGACAAAGCACCCTGGACTAGCCTGCATTAAATAGTTGTTTCCGAGCACAAAAACGTTAAAAGAATGTAAAGAACCGGCATGAACAAATGGCAAGTGATTAAAACTTAAAAAATTTATATATCTTGTAAGTAGCAAACATATTTTGAAACAAAAGCGTGTGAACACAAATCGAATGAGTCAAGGCATACCAGATCCAATATTTTTAAGCATCCAACCTGGAGTTGAATCACCTTATATGCAAGTTAAGTACTTTAATTGTAAAAGATCGTGGCGCGCACGTTGTCTATATTTAGCACAGCAAATCCTAATCATAAGAATTACTTAGCCACATTTCGAAGCATACATTTAAGGTGAATCAAAGTCTCCAATTCGTGCAAAGTAACATTTATTAATCTGAACATACCATAAAACCACTAAAGAGCTATAGCGTTTTCTTTGTCTTTACATCCATTAACTGAAAAACTTTCGTGTCCGCAAGCCGATACAATATTTGATTGAAAACAGTAATTAGTAACCAAAATGGTTTCTGCGCCAATATATTTGATCGTCACCGACAACCATTTCTGTAGCTTCATTCGAACTGAATACTTAACAAATAAAACACAAAATAACCTCACAAAGAATGCATTGCCATTATCGGATGTTTCTTCAAATTTAATTAATTTTTTTGTTATTTTCAACGCAAGGCTGTATGGGGAACGTTCTTTCATAGCAAGCATAGATTTCAGGGACTAACTTGCTCACCTGTAATTCAAAAAAGTCGGCACATTTCCTGTAGACGATGTTGATTGTTCCATCCGACCACAGCACCTTCATGATATAAACCTAAAAATAAGAAAAACAAACAAACAAATAGTTATTTACTTACCTTTTATTCCACTTAAAACAAAAACAAACTCTTTTTGCTTGTAATAATATGTAGTATGCAGCCAATATCGTTTCAAAGTTTGAATTTTAGCTGATTTTTTTCAGTAGACCACGATGGTAAAAATGTCGGAAGGATCAATTGGTTTCTTGCACCAGAAGAAACTTCCTTTAAACTGTCTACTTTAAGAATTCTTATACTTCATTCTTTGTATTTTGGTTGCTTATGTTATGATAAAATACGTAAAATGCAATCAAGGTTAAAAGCTGTACAAAAATTGGATCTTTACACAACTTTGGAGAAAAGTTGATCTCAAATTTTTTCATTCTAATCGTTTTTAAAACAAGCAAATTATAATTAATAAATAAAACAAGAGAAAAATACAACTTACATAGTTCTTATTTGGAAATCGTCGCTTTTGAATTCCTTCAACAGTCAAGTATTTCACCCTTCGATCCATTGCACCAGTTACACTATGATGAGAGAATGAAAGTCAACTGTAGCTAGCCTTTTTTTCCATGGGGTTAAATAAGCACTGCAGCCGCCTACGTTCTTATGACGTCAAACATATTTATTAAACTTAATTGGTTAAATACCTCTTTACTATTGATGAACCATGAAGCTACTTGTGAGTAGGAATCACGATTCTAGACTTGCCTAGTAACCAACGAAGAAAAGGGGGATTCAATCCTTTCAGGGCTTCTATCTTTAATGTAAATAAATTCTGTGAGCCCAAAACCTTAAAACGGCTGAGGTGGGTTCTCTGTCGATTCAGTCGATTAATTGAGCGCTTTTACTGTTTCAATATCACTGGTATACCATGACACGGTAAATTTCTTTGTTTTCAAAAACAACGTCAGCATAGCAAACTTTCTATTGTGCCTACAACGCTCTCAATCAAAACCATTTTTTGTTTAATTATATTCGATAATTCAATAAACAGATAAATAGAAGTATAGCATTTTCCTTTTAACAGTATCGTCTTACGCAATTTTTGTTATATTCAGCCAACGCTATAAAATCACAACCATTTAATAAAGTGACTTGGATAAAATGATTTCTTGGTATAACGTTGCCGTCAAACTTTTGTAGATCTAAAGCGGTTTTACTGTTTAGGGATTAAACTAGAACAGTGAGGCCTGTTATACTGCACGTAAAATCCTAAAAACATTAATTTATTTTCGTATAACCAAAAAAGAAACATCATTAAGCTTGTTTGTTGATCTAGCAACGGGAATATTTAACCAAATCAAGGTGCTGGCTAATTGTCTAAGCTGAGTACATGATGAATGTCAGTCGTCTAATAACAGATTCTAGAAATTTCAAGAGACGTTAACAGGCGAAGCATTATCGTACCTTCAGATACTATAGTTTTAAGACCTCAGATGTAACGGAAGTGATCCCGGAAATCTTTTTATTTTTGAGTTCTATTTTGGGGAACTTGTGATTTCTGTTTTTCGTAACACTGCCACATCACCACTGAATACCTGCTATATGTCCGTTTTGGCATGCATCCTCGTTTACAAATGCAGTTGGGACATAAAGTTCGTGGTGTTATCGAACTATATCTTGGCATCTTTTATGTATTTGTAAAAATGTGACGATGCTAAACCGTCTACTTAAGAAATGGTCCATGTTTAGCAAGAATCTATCTAGTTGTAGATAGATTCATTATTGTAGTTGCACGTGGGATTTTGGGAAAGCAGAAGAAAACTTTTGAGTTGCACGAGGCGAGGCCGAGTGACTCTATTTAATCACCGATTTGGTTATTTTCGAAGCTCATTACAAAAGCAAAGTTTATGATCGAATATTCAAATACGCTCAAGTTTGAACAAAAAAAGTGCAAAAAATTGTCTCAAAGAAGTGAAGCGTATTAACAACTTTCCTTATTCCGATTGTTTTCTTTGAGATATGCTCATTTATTTTCAGATCACGTCTTTCACACGTTACTTTAAGAACATTAGATAGCAATTTTTCGTTCAATTTTGTTTAGCGTCGTGCCACACGCATCCATAGCATCGTGCCGCATGCATCTATAATTCGTTTGACGCACGGTAGACATAGACCACATTTTAAAATTAGGATAAGCGGTACATCAAAGTGAACTAATTTTAAATCAAACAAAGGGAATACCGAATTCGCTTCAAGCTCCCATATGAAATTGGTGCCAAGATATCAAACAAAGGGAATACCGAATTCGCTTCAAGCTCCCATATCACTATGTTATCTGCATTACAACTTGTCTCGCAACGGCTAACGAATTTGTTGCGACCATTGCAGAAAGCTGTGCTTTATACTTTCTCCTTGTCAAATTATTGCAGCAACTTGTCTAGCAATGATTTTATCTCTTCAGGGTGTGTGTTGCACACTGCAGTGATGATCTGGGTATAATATTAAAACATATTGCACGGAAAATGGCTTCGTGTCGCTTGCCCTTTGAGGTGGCTGTAGTTTAAGTTCACCGCGAAGGATGCACGATGCATCACATTTTCCGAAGGCAAAAATTATTATCCGACATCTCCTCGTTCACGATAACCTAAAATATTTAAGGTAACATCCGTATCGAAATTACGTCAACGAGTAAATTTACTAAAAATAGCTCTTGGCCACTGTAGCGTTTTGCAGTTCGTGCAATTAGGTTGATCCGGCGCGTTTCCTGCAAACCTATATGAAGCAAGGAATGTGCTATTCAACTTCAGATTTTTGAGTACTTTAGTAGCATCTTCAACCAAGTTACATCATTCGCCATATATTAACATGAAGCAATGTTTGATTTTCGTCCACGAATCACTTGCTATTTTCACGTTTCTTGCAAACCAATAAAAAACAAGAAGGTATGCTACTCGGATGAGTACTTGATCTTGAATTCAACATTTTCCCCCACCTTTAATGAATATGAAGCATTTATGTTTGATTTTAGACCACTAATTAATGATTTATTTAGGTAAATTAAGACGTGGTCCAAACTTTAAGTTCTTGTTGTTGTGGAACGAACCAGAGAACAAAATCATTCGATTCCATCAAACTATAATTACGCAAACTTAACACTTATGAGTTTATGATACACCTGAATATAGATAATGATTATACAAAGTTATCCTGTTACCATTATTCTATATTTTTAGCCAAGGATAGGGTTACTTGGAGCCTCGTACGTGCTTTTCTGGCTTCAGACTAAATATCCTGCCGAAAACAATGCAGATGACATCAACACTAGCATTTTATCTAAAGAAACGATTGCTTTTATTATTTACCCAAAGAATCACGGAATGTTTGCTTCAAAAACATTGAACCATTTGTGTAAGTTTACTTTGAAAACTTTTTTGATTTTTGAGAGCTGTAAAAGAGGTGACTCTACAATAGCTTCATAGAAAAGTAACAAAGACAAACCCAAGATGTCGGCAAAGAAATATGTCCAAGATGGCGGCTTTTGCCATAGCAACACCTGTTGTCATAAACAGTAACTGTTAGAAGTTAATTAGTTCATGCCAATTGATAACACACTGCAATAATATTTTGCTAACGAGAAGCTATGACTACCATGAAGGTGTTTTAATTAGGAACTTAATACCGTTACCCTATATGTTTTCATGTGTCAAATACGGTAGGAATCATAATAATAATAATAATAATAATAATAACGACAATAATAATAATAATAATAATGTTAACAATAATATTAATAGCCTTTGCCTTAAAACTTGTCAGAAATTTAGTAATGGAATGGAATTTTGGCTGCAAGATGAGACTACTGATTCGTTTTTCACATTATTCTGATTGTTCTTCTACCCGTCTAGATTACTCGTTTTAGGGTATGGACAAAATTTACAGCAATTATATAAAACTATATATAAACATTAAGTGGGCGTAATGCTTGTCTGCAAAGACGTTGCTCAAGAATTCAACTCACGTTTCACAAGCCCAGGCCTTCCAGGAGAGGTGCGATATTATTTCAAGAGCAGGATGTGACATTTCATTAACATACACTTATCTCAAGTTATTGCCGTACATTTCACTGTAGTCTCACAATCCCTTTGGGTTAGGAAACTCCAACTCTTATATATTTGCACTCAACTGCGCGTTTGCTTATGTTTTTATTTGTGATTCAAGCAGATCTCGCTCGGGGTCGAACGAACATTTCATAGCTCTCCCAATGGCATTGATTGATTGATTACGCCGGTTTGAAGTCACGTCTTCAGCTTTGTTCGGACCCTTAAATCTCTAGGAACGTATTTAAGAGCAGCCAGCGCAATGAATCACGGTAGTTCAAATACTTGATTAGGGGTACCGGCCATTGCAAAAGTATGTTTTAGAAAAACGTTTTGAGTCAATTAGATGCGACAAGTTACAAAAATTCCAGTTTAAAATGCATAAACAATTAATTTATTTGCTTACTAACTTGCTTATTTGCAAGGTGCAAAGAACAAAAAGCACTTAAATAGAGCAAACGAAGCTAAACAAGTCTTTTCCATGACAAATCTAAACTCATGGATATTGATTAAATGATATGCTACCTGACAGCCGTGGCGCGGATTATCAGTCTTAGTATTGGGAAAAGCAACAACAACTAGAATATCTTCAAAGTCTGAAGGTAGGCTCACAGATTACGCGAATTCACTGGCAATATATTTTTTTTTATTCATTTCTTCTAATTGGATGGTTTTAAGCAGACTGAACACAATGTAATTATCAATAATTTTCGCTTTCAAATCTAAAATACTTTTAGAAGTCTTAAATAGATGACCTAGTCAGTCGCCTGAGCTGGCTTACAATAAGTATACTGTTTGTATTTCTAGTGAAACAAAAATAAAGAGAATTGATCTAAACTTTTCCCAATTATAGCGTTTCGTGAGCTGCACCAAATTTAATGAAAGGTTAGTACTTTCGGGACAAGCTAAAAATAATAGACTAAAACGTTAATCACTTCCAAGTGGTCTGTCAAATACTAAAATAGCTTTTTCGTAAATTTGGCTAAACGCCGGTTATCGGTATTTCTTCTAAATTCGTGCATTTAACAACATTTACAGAAGACGTGCTGTTTGTCATTTCTGCAAAATGTTTGGTTCTGTGCGTTTGTTTTCGGCCTCCATTCATGATCTAACTAGCTTATAAACTAATTTGGATATTTATCTTCCACGTTCAGGTGCATTCGGAGTTAAACGAAATTTGACGTTTGACAAAAGATTTTCCAATAAGAATTGTTTTTGGGACATTCATTTCTTATGTTCAGTCCTGATATCTTAATTCTATAAACCTTCACATATATTTAATCAAACTGGAAGTTTTCATAAGAGTCCGGGCTGATAAAATTTAAAAAACATTTAAGAGCACTTGCGTCTGAAATCTTCAAAACAATTTAATTAAGTGATTTTTAACAAGTTTTGTTGCTTTTGTTACGCCAAAAATGTCCACCAACACAAGGAATGTCTCCCAAAACAATCTTTACTATATTAGTCTCGATTTAGAACCAACATGGGGAAGCAGACAATTAGTTCTATGGCAACAAATATCTGGCAAAATCTTCCCTCCGTTCTCAAAGAACAAAATACCTTCACATTCAACAAAAACGTCAAACAATATCTGCTTCTAAAACAATTTGAAACCTAATGCAACAAGCATTTAAATTCTATATTCCTATGAATTTCTTCAAACTTCTTCATTTCTTCAAGCCGTACGTTCGCTAGGCACTTGTCTTTCAGTATCGTTTGTTTGTTTTGTTTTAATTTTTGACTTGTCCTTTTGTGTGGTTGTTTTGAACGAGGGCTACAAAATCTCCTAAAAATGTTACAAGCCTGGCGTCTAACTAGAAAAATTTATGGTTTATTTAGGCCCTGGGCATCTGCTTCGTTATAAAAACTATATTTTCGCTACCTGCTTCTTTAGATCAAATCTTATTAAAAATAAAATATAGTGCCAAATCTCCAATTCTGTAAACCTATTCAGTTGGAACAAGGCCATACAAGTCAACCGTTTGCATTTCTTATGTCAGTACCTACGCTTATCGCAATGTTATCGGAGAAATTTAAGCTTAAAGCAAGTGTCAACTTGCAAGTCACAATTTTGAGTTGATTCACATCGACCAGTTTTGACTCCGTTCGCACAAGGTTCAACATTTTTGGGTTTATCGATAAACGTACAAAGAAATGTTGCAGCCGGATAAAATGATAAGCCTTATCTCATTGTTAATTGTATATTTATGTCGTAAAATGTTTACGTAGCTAGAGTCATTTAGACAGGATAAAAATGCAATACAATTCTTATTTTAGTGTCCTGATTCTGTTCCCGATGTTTTGCGGTTGGGCGTTTCGGTACTTTTGCTTTGATAAATCCGCTTTCTCTGTTACCCAAACCTAAATGACACGGAACCAAGGACTCTTAATTATGTTTTTTGGGCAATTAATGACGTGAGGTATTTTAAATTTTTGTTTGGATGCACTACTTATCTTAGAACGAATTAATCACGAATTGTATTATCATTCTGCTAGTTGCAGAAGTTATATGGTTGAGCTTCAGTTGGATAGAATAACATTTTTTTTGTAAAAACAAAAAGTAGTTTCGTGTCACAAAACAAACGCACAAACACTCCACTTGCTCTAAAATATCAATTTACTAGTGAATGGATTTGTTTGTTAGTTTTGTTAAATCGCAATACATCCCGCAAAATTCTCCCAGAATTGCGGTATTATTGTGTTATAAGTTTAAAGACTTCCTGCATAACTCAAACATCAAGCATTTTGTAACATTAATTGTGTTTCTTGGCCGAAGTTATCTGAATATTGTTTAAAAGGATGCATCTACGACGTAGGCAAAAAAAAGGCAAATGAACAACTTTTTCCAGTACTCTGACATAGCTAAAACTTAACTTTTTTCGTAAAACTTAGACCAATGCACGTGTATGTGCACGTGCTTCGATGACACTATATTGGATTAGCCACGTGTACATTTATTCATTTACACGTGCTTACCACATGAGTGGATCCAAAATAAGTTGCTGAAGTGTTAAACGGAGCCAAAATAGCATCACAATACACTGTTTAGCTAATGCAAAATTTTGTTAGATTCATTCCCTTGGGGTAAAAGTCATTACTCGGTCAAACTTGGACTCCTTAATCCAACCTGGACATCATATTTAGCCCCGAGGTCTATAACTGGCAAAATGTTTGTGTTAGCGACATGGTGTTTTTCAAAGTGATTTTTGCAAATATGGTACATTCGTCAAGTTTTTGCCAATGAAGCAAAGTTGACAGTTGAATTCAAACTAGCAAAGGACAGAGAATGTCCTAAATGATTTAGAACCATTTTTATACGTGTTTGCTGTAATGATTTTTTGTCGCATTGCTTTGATTTCGTTTTCCTTTTAAAAAAAGACCTCATTTATAGAAAATTGATTCAGTTTAGCTTTTAGCTTCTGCAGTTCTACTCTGTTCTTTTTCTCACTTTTCCTTCTTCCCTTCCATTAATCATAGCTACTCTGCGACGGGTTGCTGAAGCTTTATGTAAACCAATCAGCTAAATAAAAAGTGTTGTTCTAGTTCGGGTATAAAAATATTGCTCTATCACAAAAAGGGAAAAGCAAAAACAGACAAACTGATTGAGCTCGTGTTTTTCTTCAATATGTCTTCCCGAGTTACATTCTTAAAACATGCAACACCATGCAATATCTACATAGTCTAGCGGTTCCATTGGCCTATCAGATTTACCGGCTTATTGGCAAATGGCCTAGCAAATACTGGAATTTGGATATCATCAGACAAGTATTTTTCAGTGATGTATACTAGCAGTAACCCCAGATTATAAAAAGTGTTTAATATAATGGATCGTAAATGACTGAATTGCTGTTGGCACATGCTAGTTACTAAATTAAATGAACCATTTCTTTGTACTCGGAGACCGTCGACGGCACAGAAAACGACTTGGCTTACATTCGGAATCACCCATTGTGGTAACAAATTAAACGAACTGAGTCATTGTACCCGACGGCCACTGTGGTTTGTGACCACAGTGATCAATTTTGGTCACAAACAAAATCAGCTGAGTCATTGCACTCGGCGGCAATTGAACCAAATGATCGATTTTATCACAAACTAAATGAACTGAGTCATGGCACTCGGCGGCCTTTAAGCCAAATGATCCATTGCGATCACAAACTAAATGAACTGAGTTGTCGTACTCGGCAGTAATTGTGCCAACAGAAAAGACAAATTAATGCCGAATAATGTGGTTATAGTGCATCCACTCAGTAGCGGCTGCCGCAAAATCTTATCTTGGGGTTTTTTCCAGTTTTAAGCAAAAAAGGAGCGTACGCATTGATTTAGTTACCAGTCTTACACGGTCAGCAGACAAAATTTAAAATGGCGCAGATTTGGTACAAATCTCGTCCTTCCAAAAAATCTCGAATCCTCACGCTTTTGAAATCGCATAGATCCCATGCTGACCACATAGAACCCAAGATTAGTATGGCGTTCTAATAACGTCGAACTCAATAATCAAAATTATGCTCAGTTTGTCTTACAAATTAGAAAATAAATGAGTTTTATTGTCAGGAGGCCATGGCCGGTATCGACAGTATAGAAAATTGAATACTACGCAGAAACCCTAAAGCGCGGCATAAATTGATGAAAAAGAAGCCTATTTTTAGAATCCTTGCATTCAACCACGGACAGGAGCTCAACCAACGAGCGCAAAGATTCCCACGACCTTGAAAATAGAAATTGACCTTCATTGGACTTCCATTCCAATTGTTCTTCCAATTTTACTAACGAAGGCTATAGGAACAACCGAAAATTTAGAATTTTAACGATTCAGTAGCTGTTTTCACAATTTTTACTCGTATTTGAAAACATTTCAACAAATCAGTCAGTTTAAGCCTAAATTTGGTCAAACGTATCCTTTTTCATTCATTGTATATGGGACAATTTTCCATCAACAAAGATATCGTTGAAAACAACTGAGGTCAAGTCCAATTCTGTTGCTTGACCAAATATCTAGTCATGCACGTTTACTTTGGGAGAGAAAGAAGAGTTTCTTCTGTTAAACTTTTCTAGGTGACGTTCTTTACATGTGGGTTCTAACCACGTTAAGTCAATGATTTTTTTTTAACAAAAATGATAAACCACAAGGGCCCTACAGGACTTTATTTCAGCTTCCGAAACCCCAGTCTTCCACGACTAGCGAGTGGTATAGAAGAATTGTTTCTTTCTTTAAACTGATGAAAAGCGCAGTGTGGAACTCGCAGTTGTTCACTTTTGACCACTCAGAGATGAAATATAAAGGGGGAGTTTTTCTACTAACTTCTTTTACCATCCTTTGTACCTCCACTTTCTATCCCTTCGTTGTACCGGAACAATTTTCTCGCCTAAATAGGTAGCATTAATACAGAGTAGAGCTGAAACGAATATTAAATACATTAAAACAATTGTTTTGAAAATAACAAGTATTGATCCTTACGTCTAAAAACAACTACGCTCACGGGAAAAAAAGGCCGCTCGCTGTATCGTGACTGCCTTGGGGTGTTGGACCAATTATGGATTATTAGTGTGTATTTAGTATGCATACGGCGGTTTTGACTTTAAAACAACAAAAGACATCCGTTATTATAACTAGAGGCCATTTATATATCAGTAGAGATTGGAGTCTCGATGACCGGCGAAAGAAGCAATAATTAAACAACCACTTATAACATTGTTTTTGTTTCACGTGAAACTCTTCCGGTTTTTTATCGCTAACATCCCACCTCCAGAGTACTAAAATTAATGCTTTTGTTTTCTTATCTTCTAACCAACGTTATAGACGGTATAGTGCGTGGGGGCAAAATAATTGCTGTCGTGACAGAAAATTGGTTTGCTCGCTTCTGAAAATCAGGCAAAGGTGACGTATTTTCATTTTATATAAAAAAGGTTTGCTTTGGTTAACTGTTTCAAGACTCTGTACCTTGAAAGTTTGGACGGATATATTTATTTGTATTCCTTGTTGCGTTTGTTCTGTATACGTGTTGGAAGATGTGCTCGTATCGAAAACAAAATGCCTCGTCATACTGCATACGAATTTTCTCGACTTTTTGATTAGTACCGTGCAGTCGCTGCCGACAATAGGTGGGAACGCCTCTTTCGGTAACTTGGTTACAGCTGCTAATGTCTCGAGTTAAGGACGTCAACATGATCAACTTGAAAGGATCATGAATCTTACAGGAAACCTTGCTATGACGTCATGAGGGGCAAATCCTTTTGTACTTTTAACTTGTATCTTCAAAACATCCAACCTTGAATAATTTACGCCACCTCTAGCTTTTCGTTTTCTTCTCTTTGTACACCCCATTGGAAGGATTTTACCTTTTGTAGGTGCATTTGGAGGTGGTGGAGCACCAGCAGGCAGTCCTGGTGGCGGAGGGGGCGGGGGTCCTGGAGGAGGTCCTCCAGCACCAGGTGGCGGCGGTGGGGGAGGGGGTGGGGTAACCCCTGTCATGGGTGATGACTTGGCTGCAGCAGCAATCTTGGCATCGTCTGGTATAGATGCCCCAACACCTTTTATTATGTCTTCCAATCTTCGGCGATCTTGAACGTCCATTTCAAGCTGAAAACAGTGCAAAAGCAACATAAATTAGCAACTGAAATACACTTGAACAATTTTGATATGTTGAAAGTCAACCTGAAAAAAAAAGACAAAAACACGAGGCTCTAGGGACTAACATATAGAGTTCGTATCGACTATTTCCCAGAGCCCCTAGCTGATGTCTTTCGTTTCAGGCTGAATTTTAATATATTGAAATTGGTCAATTTGATATTGAATGTTAATTCATTTGGAAATGCGACGCAAAACCATGACAATACAGTACTGATGACCAGTTAGGGGTTAATCTTAATGATGAAACACAATGCTTTCTACTACTTCTCGCTGGGAGTTTCATATAAGAAAGAATTGCACATGGAGTAGTGTCGTCATTTTGTAGCGAAACCGTTAATAGCACTATAAAAGACTTGAGTCCGGTTGTTCAACGCCTAATTAGCGCTAATCCTGGGTTTACTCTATAGGTCTTATTAAGAGTTAACCCAGGATTAGAACTGATCGGGCTTTGAACAACCGGGACTTAGCTGGAATCTTGTTCAAGTCACCTTTGTGTTGGCGTCGTTGAGCCTATTCTCCAGTTCGCGTACTCTCTGCATGGCTTCCTCTCGCTCCTGTTGCTCCCGCTCGAGTTTCACCACCATCTTGTCCAGACTCTCTTTCATTTCATCCTGTCATTTGTAACATGTTGGAAACCTGAGTTAAACTTTGCTACAAAATCAGTGACAAGTCATCGGGATATTTTTTGATAATAACTTTATTAATACTTGAATGGGGGTTTTTTAACGAAAACTTAAGAACTCTAGTTTACAACTGAATAATATATACATGGCTAATGGTTTATAAAGTACAGAAATGAATTGCTAAAAACTAGGCTGTTAACATAAATTAAGACTTGGCACTCTTTGAGTGTTTGAACCAATTTCAAAAAGTTGTTCTTAATCAACATATTCATAAGGACACACACTGTCACGTTCTGCGATCTGTACTCCAATAATCAGTTCTATTGTGTGATAAACAATTTCCTTTGAAGCATTGAACTGTTCAACTATCAATGCAATCAACATGTCTCTTTTGATCGATTGAGAAGCTATTTAAAACACTTGTACTTCGTGTTTGAATGGAAATTCCAAACACCTCGAAACAATAATTTCTTGTTGATTAGAACCCCCATTCGAAAACTCGTACATATTCTTAAAATATTGCTTAAGCCACACTGACAGCTAAAACATCGGTGGTCTCGACAGTTTGCATGCAGATAGTCTATTTGATTTTGAGTTTCGCGCGTTAAGCAACAACTGAGAATTCAATGAAGTGGGGATCGGAGATGTTCACTCCACAATAACTGAATGTCAAATGAACGTCTGAAGTCCCCAGGGCCGCTCTTTTTACACCGCAATCTCATGTTTAAAGGTTTTTAAAAGGTACAAAACTATTCTAGAACAGAATATCTCAAGAATCACTCGAGTAATCCATCCACCAAACACAAGAAAGGTTGTCCTGTTCAGTAAAACATCAAAGAGACCCAAAGGAATTGCAGATAGATCATTGTTAGTACGTTTATCGCGTAGTTTTTCCCTTGTCAGGCTTCTTTATCACTGCCATGACCACATAGCTGAGCCGAGTGAGGGTAGCAGGTATTTCTATATTTGTTAGTTCCAATATTCCAAACAACCATATGTTTTATGCTGTAAGTTTCATAAAATGGGTCAAACTTTCTTGTACCAGGTGCATTCGCCAAACCTTAAAACTATCGTTCTGTTCTTTCTAGAATCCATAGCAATACCAACCCTCTCTTGTTTCCTGATGTCAGCTTCTCTCTCCTTCTTTGCTAGTTTGTCTTTCAGCTGGTCAGCTGCAACGGGACATCACATATTTTTTTAACGTGAAAAACGTCCTATTTATAATAAGTAACTTCATTGAATTTGATCAGCAAAGTAATAACAAGTAGATATTGGAATTAGTACCTTTTCTTTGCAATATTTTTATATTATTACGGTTTTACCATTGCAAGTATTTTTGAGGTATTCTGCTTTGAATCTGATATTTTCAACAAATTTACGCTTGGACTACCCATTTAGCTTGATTAGTTTTTACTATTTCTAAATGGCTGGTGCCCATTCATTATACTTATCCAAATTTGACAGTTCTTCCTCCAAATGTAGTATAACTACAAGGAATGCCAATAAAAATTGCTGTTGTTGTTGT